>JABUQX010029422.1:7500-20374 GCA_015478945.1 Trachelipus rathkii | reverse complement strand
GGCATATGAGATTGTGAAACACGAATGGAGTGCTTTCATTTTGCTTTTGCGACTATAATTTTGTCATATAATCTTAGCTGATCTGCTGTTCTTTACTTGTCTCATGACCCCAACGCACCTTAACGCCGTGTCTATTTAGAACAGCAGTGGGCAACGATTATATTGGCGGACCAGCGTTAGCTAACAAGAGACAAGAATATCTATATAACAAAAATATTCAATACGAAATTTTTATTCTAATTGTTCGAATTTCCAAGAATCATCCTTTCGATTCTTCTACTTCCTTTAATACATTTCTTCTAAATGATTATGTTATAGAATATTATATCTCTAAAACTAGTATATATATCTATATATCTAATCTCTCATTTTATATATATATCTCTCTCATCTTTATTATATATCTCTTCTTACCTTCTATTAAGTGTATATTTCCGTTACTCCGACAAAGAGGTATATAATAATATATTATATATATATTATATATATATATATATATATATATATATACTTAAAAACGTTAAAACAATTTTTTCATCGCAGGGCTGTGTAATGAAATGAAAAATCAACAAAAATAGACGATAGAAAAAATCCTCACCTGATTGAGAAAAGCGATTATCATTTTATAATTTAGCATTGTAAAATTACTAAGATTCAATTCAAAAACCTCAGGCAGCAGGAAAAAAAATTTATACGCAGACCTGCGTTAACGATCTTAAAAAGAATATTAAAAAGAAAATTACAATAAAAGCTAACTAATTGCCACAACATAATTTGTTTCTAATGTTGTGTTAAAACTTTTCCTATATTAGGAAAACATCCTGATTGGGATAAACTTGCAACAAACTTTTAATTATTTAAAATGATTTTTTTAAAGCTACCATTATAAAAAAATTTAATGATAGTTTTATAAAAATGTTAAATATAGCTTTTTATTTTATATGTACGAAGTTAATAATTTTTATTTAATTTAATTAAAATGTAATTTAGCTGAATAAAAAGTTTCTTTAAAATTTTTGAGGTAGATAAGCTGCAAATGATCTAACCTGACCTAGACTCCCCCTGAGAGTAATGAAACATAAATAACTAAAAGTATCCAAACTAAAATAATGTCCTTTGCAATTTTTTATAGGATGACCCTTTGAAAGAAAGACATGGTTGCCAGTTTCTAACAGTATGATAAGAAAGGTTTTCTTGTGGGAAAATCGAAATAAAGTGAAATTTTTTTTTTTACTTTTAGATTAATGAAATCTGTCATAGGAAGTAATACCTGGGAGGTGATTTTTACAAATTCATTACTCTCTTCTGGTTCGTATATTAATTTTAAGTTTAGTTTTCATTCAAACGCCACATTTTCTCTAAGCTATATTTTAAATGCACCTAAATTGAAATGAAAGAGAACCAACTGCTTATGATTTGTAATCTATTTTCCTATAGGGATATCCACTGTTACTCTTTTTGAAGTAAATATTAAAAGAATTTTAAATATATCAAAATATAAATAATCATAAATACAAAATTCTAACCATTTAATTTCATAAGAAGTTTTTCTCCTTTCCACCCATGAGGTCTTAAGTTTGCAGAAAAACCTTGAACAGCCATGACGCCTCTCCCAAGAGATTTCATCTTGCTACCACATTGTTTATCAAAACTAAAGAAGCGATCACTGGAAATGGGATGGAATGTTTGTGCATAGTAACTGTGAAACATAACATTTACTGCCTGCATATAAAAAAAATTAATAATAATAATAATAATAATAATAATAATAATAATAATAATAATAATAATAATAATAATAATAATAATAATAATAATAATAATAATAATGTTTCAGAAGAATAGAGGAATAAATGGCGAAGAGAAGAGAGAGGTGATGGATGCATTTAGAAATGGTAAATCTGATATGCTTCCTGTGACTGAAACAAAGTTAAAAGGAAATGGTCAGGATGTGCGGTGTGGGGCAAAATGTGTGTGTGCCGGAGTGGAGAGAAATGAGAGAGGGAGAGAATGAGTTGCGATTCTGATGAGTGATTTGTGGCACCGAGCTATGGTGGATTATGTTTGTGTGAATACTAGAATACTAATGGTTAAATTTAAGTTTGATAAGGTTATGGTATGTGTGGATGTAGCATATAGTGCTTCTGAGGTGGATGACGAGGAGAGTGAGATTTTCTGTAGCGATCTGAATGATGTTTTGGTCCAGGTGTTGGAGATGCAAAATAATTTTGTTGGGAGACTTGAATGGTTGGCTAGGTGATCGAAAGAGGGATGGTATAACAAGTGCCTTTGGGGTTGCGAGAGAAAATGAGAAGGAAGGAAAGTGACTGATTTCTGTGAGGATAGGGATATGTATGTGTGTAATAAAAACTTCTTCAAACACAATACTATTCACATGTATACAAGAATTGGTATGGGTAGGGATGATGTTGAAGTAAAAGAATATGATTAATTTTGTGTTGGTGAAGAATGAGATGTTGAAGTATGTGATGGATGTTAAATCAGTGAGGGGGGGGGATGGGAATATCAGATCGTTAATGTTATGTGATAATTAGGCTAAAGGGAGCATGGCTGAAAAATAGAAAGGAAAGAAAAAAAGGGGGAGGGGGAATTAGGAGTGAAGTTAAATGAACAGGGTTAGAAGAAAAAGTATATCAGGGCACTTCCAAATAAGTCAGTTGAATGTGAACAACATGAAATTGAGCAAATCAGGACGCAAATGAAAGAGACGTTTGTTAGTAGCGCAAGGAAAATAAATGGGTGGGCTAGAGTAGGAAGTAAGAATGTCAATAGTGAATGGTAGGATAAGGAGGTAGTACAAGAGGTAAAAAGAAAAAAAAGATACATGATTGAATATACTTTTTGAAAAATATAAAAATATATTGGGAGAAAAAGTGGACGGCTAAAATTGTATATATAAAGAAAGAAAAAGGAGTAAATGAACAGTTTAGGAGGAGGATGAATAAGGACCTTCAAGAGAATAGAGTTTACTTTGGAAGGAAGTACAAAAGGTTAAGAAAGAAACTATAAGAAAGTAAGGGGAATCTTCGTAGAATAATGAATACGGATGGTACTTTCATGGCTGATGAGACGGACGTGAGAAATGTGTGAAGGGAACGCTTCAAAAATCTGCATAACAATGGCAGTGATAACGAGCTGATAGTGAGTGTATGTGGGTATGATGTTATGACGATACCGATGGCACAAACGGTAGAGCGACGGGAGTCGCATGGCAAGGTCGCGGGTTCGAATCCTAGGGCCCATCCCTACTAGAAAGTTCCCCACCTAAAAAGGCTAAGCCAGTGAAGTGTGAAATTTTATAAAAAAAAAGAAAAAAAAAAAAAAAAAGAAGAAGTAGGTATTTTGTGGAGGTAATAGATAGAGTGAGAAAATTGAATAATAATAAATCAGAAGGTATAGATGAAATTACTGGTGAAATGATCAAGAATGGAGACGAGATTGTGATTGACTGGATACAGAGTTGTGTAACAGAGCGTTTATAAAGGGTGTAGTTCAGGAGGACTGGAAGAGAGCAGTGATACCTTTGCATAAGGGTAAGGGTGATAAGGGAAACTATAGAAACTACAGGGGAATTAGATTATCGAGTGTTGCAGGGAAGATATATGCTGGTATTTTGACTGAACGAGTGCTTCGAGTGACTGAGTTGATTGTCGAAGAACAGGTTGCATTCAGATGTGATAGAGGATGCGTAGATCAAATTTGTACATTGAAAAAAATGAGGGGAAAATGAAAGAGAAACTTTATTTAGGTTAAATAAACTTGCGAAAGGCGTATGATAGGATTGATAAGGAAATTCTGTGGCGGGTGTTAATGATATATGGCGTTGGTGATAGGATTCTGAATGGAATTAAAAATATGTTTGCTGAGTAAGAATGTGTAAGAATAAATGGAGTAGAGAGTGAATGGTTCAATATTCATAGAAGAAGGAGTCAAGATTGAGTTGCCTCCGTAGCTCTTTAACTTATATATGAATGGGGTGATGAAAAAATTTATGGTAGGAATGACAGGGGAGAGCGAAAGACTGATGGAGAAAGGAAGAGAGTGGAGGGTGCCTCGCTTATTGTACGCAGATGATTTGGTTTTGTGTGGTGAATCTGAAGAAAGTTTGAGAAGATTAGTAGATTGGCTTAGCAAGGTTATGTAACAAGAGGTGTTTGGAAAGAAAATGTAAATAAGAGCAAGGTTATGGTGGTGGGTGAGGAAAGACTGCAGGGTGAAAACATGTTGGATGGTAGACAACTGAAACAAGTATCAGAGCTTAAATATTGAGGAAATATGTTGGATGAAAAGGGAATGGGAGCTTCTGAGTGTAGTAGGAAAGTTGTGTGTGGTAGGTAGGTGCAATTAAATCTTTGGTGAGACCTAGTTTTGAGAGAGTTAATGTTCTGCAAGAGGGTATATTGCTAAAGGTGTATGGTATGGAATAAAAGGTATAGATCTAACACACTGCTAAGATAATCCATCCGAACAGACTGCATCAGCCTGTTCAGATGGATTATCTTAGAGGCATGTTAGGTGTGAGAAGAAATGATAAAATAGAAAGAAGTAAATTTGAGAATAAATGTGTATAAAAAAGGTCTGGTCATTTGGAAAGAATGGATGGTAGTAAATTGGTTAAGAGGTTGTATACTGGGGGAGCCCGGGAGTGTATTGTTTAACGACCAGCTGGGGACGGGTTGAATCAGTAAAAGAATGTGAATTTTGCATAATTGGAGTAAATGGCGTAGTTTTGTGAGGGTGCTTTGTTGTGGGCCTGGCCATGTGGATGAACCCTGATAACAACAAGATACTACAGTGGATTTCAGTTGCGGTGTGAAACTCTATGGGGGATTTTCGCTGACAGGCTCAAACTTACTGGTATGAGGAGAGGATATCGGAAGGGCTCTCTTTTCAACTTAGGTCATGCTCTTCTACTTATCTATTTCGTTTCCAGCGCATGGTTACGCAACCAAACCCAATCTGTTGGGATTCATTGGGAGGATGAAGGAAAAGGTTTCATTTAGTCAATAAAATAATTTTGGATTTCATTCATCATTAAAATAATTTAAAAATAAATTTTTTTAACTAACATGGCTCAGGGATAACGATTACGTCTTGAGAGAGAGAGAGAGAGGGAGAGAGAGAGAGAGAGAAGAGAGATAAGGAGAGAAGAGAGAGAGGAGGAAGAGATAGAGAGAGGAGAGAGAGAGTCTTGATGAGAGAGAGAGAGAGAGAGAGAGAGAGAGGAGGAGGCGATGATGCGAGATGACTAAGAACGAGAGAGATGAGTGCGAAGAGAGTGGAGAATGAGAAAGATATGCAGAGAGAATGGAGAGAGAGATCGAGAATGATTGAGAATGAAGGAGACGAGAGAGAGAAGAGAGAGAGGATGAGAGAGATGGAAGGAGAGAGAGAGATGAGAGATGAGAGAGAGAGCAGAGAGAGCGAGGACGGACGAGAGGAGACGGGCGTAGAGGAGGAAGAGGAGTAACAGCCGAGAAGAGAGAGTGCGACGACGAGAGAGTGGATGTACGTGTCGATGGATATTGATATCCGAGTGCGAGTAGATATGAGCAGAGAGAGAGAGAGAGAAGAGGAGAAGAGACATAGCGAACGAGGAGAAGAGCAAGAGAGATGAAGAGAGAGATAGAGAGAGATGAGAGAGAGAAGAAGAGAGAGAGAGATTGAGAGAAGAAGGAGAGAGGAGAAGAAAGAGAAGAGAGAGAGAGAGAGAGAGAGGAGAAGAGATTGAGAGAGAGAGAGAGAGATGGAAATTACCTCAAATTTGGCTTATGGTGTGTAGGGTCTGCCATGATATTCCAGTGCCTAGTAGTTCGTCCTTTTCTTCTGCG
Organism: Trachelipus rathkii; assembly: GCA_015478945.1. NCBI lineage: Eukaryota > Metazoa > Arthropoda > Malacostraca > Isopoda > Trachelipodidae > Trachelipus > Trachelipus rathkii. The sequence continues at coordinate 14,522 of JABUQX010029422.1, read as the reverse complement.
TTCATATCCACAACTCATCCTCCAGACAACATCTTACAGACACCACTTTATGCCACATATCATATACACATTCTTATATCCACATTCCTCTTCTAGACAACATCTTACAGATATCCCTCTCCCTTATATTCCTATGTGAGGGGAGAAAGAATTGCCCACACCGTATGTCCTGCATGTCGTAGAAGGCGACTAAGGGGACAGTGGTAGTTGGGCTGGCTGCCACTACCACTTATCTTTAGCCAGGAATGCTAATCATGCCTCGGAGATGGTCGTGATCGCAGTAAGCGGCATTCTATCTTTCGGCAAAAATGTATGAATCGTATTGCGGTACATGAATGTTCAGAGGAATAAATGTTGAAGAGAAGAAAAGAGGTGATGGATGTGTTTAGAAAGGGCAAATTTGATTCGCTCGCTGTGACTGGAAACAAAGATGAAAGGAAACAGTGAAAATGAGTGGTGTTGTGAAATGTGTATGTGCTGGTGTGGAAAGGGGGGGGGGAGAAAAGGAGTTGAAATTCTGATGAGTGACTTGATACAGAGCTATGGTAGATTTTGTGTGTGAGTACTAGAAATCTAATGGCTAAATTTAAGTGTGGTTGTGACATATGGTCCATCTGAGGTTAATGTTGAGGAGGTGCAATTTTCTGGGATAAAGCTGAATGATGTTTTGGATGGTGAGAAGGAGCTTCAGTATTATTTGTTTGGGGGACTAAATGTGGGATGGTGTATCAAAAAAGGGAATGTATAACTATGTGGCTTTGGGAGTCGGGAGCAAAATTGAGAATGGTGAAGGGTGACTGATTTCTGTGTTGTTGAGAGAGGTATGTGTGTTGTGTGAGTAATACTACAATTTTTGAGCACAATGATATTCATAAGTATACTGGAGTTGTGTAGGTAGAGATGGTATCGAAAGCAAAGGTATGATTGATTGTGTGTTGGTGAAGAAGATGTGTTGAAGTATGTGTTGAGATGTTAAATCAGTGAGGAGGTTAGGAATGGGATTATAGAATGGGATTATAGGATCATTATGTTGTTTTATGTAAAATTAAGTTAGTGGGGGCTTGGATGAAGGGAGGTGATAATGTATTGTAGTGATTTGTCAATAGAGTGAGAAGTTAAGTGAAACAAGGTAATAATGATAAGTATTCAAGAGCGCTCGCAAGTAAATTAGTTGAATGTGAACAACAAGTTGAAACTAAAACAGAATCTTGGAAGGCAAATGAAGGAAGCGGTTGTTAAGCAGTGCAAAAGTAAGTATGTCTGATGTCGCTAATAAGTAGTGACAGTCAAGAAGTGTTAATCAAGTGGAGTGGTTGGAATGAAGAGGTGATGCAAGCGGTTAAAAGTAAAAAAAAAGCGTCGCTGAATGCACTAAAAGCCAATGATGAGGTCTCAAAAGAAAGATGTTTGGAATTATTTAAGGAGAAAAAAGGAATACTAAAAGTATGCATACGTATGAGGAAAAAAAAAAAGAGGTAAATGGGTAAATGAACAGTTTGGAAGGAGGATGAATGGGGACTTACAAGGGAATATTAAGCTCTTCTGGAAGGAATTGTGAAAGGTTAAGAATGAGAATAAGGGGTGTAGTGGTTCGCCCATCGGCACTGACTTGTTGAGGTAGTTGGTTTTGTGTAGTATTGAGGTCAATCCTAAGGCTCCCGTCAAGTATTTCTTTTATTAATTAAAATTTTTGTTTATTTGTGTTAGGATTGTAAAAGGAACCTTAGGAACCTCTTAGGGGTTTGCTAAGTTTTTATGTTGTTTTTGTTGTCGAGCAGTGACAACCTTGTTATGTGCTCTCCTTTGAGACCGACTCAGTCGATAGTTCTTCTACTATATTTCTCGTAGATCTCTTGTAGATTTTCATAACTTTTCTAGTACTCTCTTTTAGTTATTCCGTTCTTACGAATCCATTCCATATTTTTATTAATTTCTATTTTCTTCCCTCCCACAGCAAGGAATTTAGATTTTTGATACAAAGAATTATTACTTTTATTAATTAATTACAATTTAATTTAAATAAAGTATTTCATAAAATCTTAATTGGTAAGCTTGAAGAGGTGGCTCCTTTTCCTTACTATGTCTTAAACTGGACTTAACTATATTGGAATCAGAGGATCAACATTATCACTTATCTCCTTCTTAACTGTATTGGTATCAGAAGATTTATGTTGTCCTAATCTTGACTATAAAAAGTTGTCAGAAGAAACCAACGTGATCTTAATCTATACTGAATAGTGTTTTGGATCTGTGCTTGTATGAATCTTGATCTGTGCAATATTCTATTCAGTTAAATAGCTTATTTTAGTAGTTGTTCTGAAATTAACATTTGTCCATTTTATTAAAATTTGTCATGATTTAAAAATTCGTTAATATATATTTGTTAGGAGTCCAAGTATCATATGTTAGTTGATTACTATTCTTATTATATTTTGATAAATTATATAATAAATAATCTTGCTCCATAACTCAGCCGTCTGATTTTATTAAATTATTATTTGTAATTAATTGAATTATAATTCTCAAAACTTTGTAAATTAATGAGTTGTACACTTTATGCAACTACTTTAATTAGACGGATTGGAGAAGACATCATGCTTCAACCTTTATATAAGGGGAGTTCTGCTTAAAAATAATGAATAGGGATGGTGTTTCCCTAACTGATGAATCGGATGTGAGGGGAGTGTCGAAGGAACACTTTCGAAAAATCTGCACCATTGGCAAGAATGAAGAGGTGATAGTGAATGGTGTGGTTTGATGGTTGCAAGATAGCGGGAATAGCGTTTATTTTGGGGATGAGTGTCTTTCATTAGTAAGGTATTTAGGTAATGGGCTAGAACGAAGAAAGATCTTGAAGAATTTGGTAAATCTGCAGGTATTGAAAAAATTACTGGTGAAATGATCAAGAACGGAGGCGAGATAGTGATTGAGTTGATTTGAAAGCTGTGTAGCAAAGCGTTTGTGGAAGGTATAGTTCCAAGGGCTTGGAGGAGAGCAGTAATAATACCCTTATATAAGGGAAAGGTTGATAAGGGGAATTGTAGCAATTATAGGAGAATTAGTTTATTGAGTGTTGTAGGGAAGATATATATGATGATATTTTGGTCAAAAGAGTGCGTCAAATACCTGAGAGACTGATTGTGAGAGAATGAGGGAGATGAACAATAAATTGTATTTAGGTTTCATGGATTTGCAACAGGCATATGATAGGATTAACAGGGAAGCTCTTTGGAGGGTGTTAGTGATATATGGTGTTGATGGTAGGCTTCTGAATGGTATCAAAAGTAAGTATGACGATAGTGAAGCGTATGTAAGAATAAATGGAATTGAAAGTAATTATTTTAATATTAACAGTGGAGTGAGGAAGGGATGTTGTCACTGTTATATCTCATTCACTATTCAATTTGCATAGGGATAGGGTTATGAATGAACTAGAGGTGGAGTAGCATGGGTAGGTGTTACAATGATGGAGAATAAAAAAGATTGGATGGTTCCCTATCTATTATATGCGGAAGATTGGGTTTTGTGTGGCGAATCTGAAGAGAGTTTGAGAAGATTTGTTGAGGGATTTAGCAGGGTGTTTAAAAGGAGGGGTTTGAAAGTTTGAAAGTAAACGTAGATAAAAGTAAGGTTATGATTGTGAGTGAGGGCAGTCCTCGGCGTGAAATTATGTTGGATGGTGGGCAACTGGAACAGGTGTCTGAGTTTAAATATTTAGGATATATTTTGGATGAAAAGGGGACGGAGGATGCAATAGTGTAGTAGAATGTTGTGAATTTGTAGGATGGTGGCTGGTGATATATATATATATATATGTTATATATATATATTATTATTATTATTACATATTATTATATATAGTTATGTTATATATAGATATATATATATATATATATATATATATATATATATATATATATATATATATATATATATATATGCTGAAATTTCTTTTGTTTTTTGTACCAAAGGATGGTATTGAGAAAGCAGTAGAAAAGAGGTTCTTGGCTCTAATCACTCATGTAAATAAATCCCACTTCATATGGTTCAATTTCAGCGATGAATTTATTATACTTTTCTGACCAGAAATTTTTATTATATTTAAAAAAATTTCTTTTAATTCAAAACTATATTTTGTTACCTAAAATTTTAAAAAGAAGTAAATCGAAAATTTTGTTGCTCACCTAGTTATGAATCTTAAAATGTTTTATTTTTAAAAGAAAAATCTGGTTTAAAATTTGTAGCTTCATGAACCATTTGATTTAATTATAATAATATATTTTACTTTTTATTACGATGTTAGTTTTAATAAAATTTCAAAATCAAATCGAAATCAAACTATTTAGATAACTTTGTGAACACCTCAGCATTCTCAGCCTCCTCTATTCACTCTTATAAACTTATTCTTTACTTAGGACTGAGATTTCTAAGACTTCCCTTTCAACTCTTGCAGATTCCAGAATTTTCTCTAATTTCTTACTTCTAAGTCCTCTCTTTGCTTTCTTCCCCTCACTTTTCAGTGAGTCCATTGATGATGGCAGTCAGCTCATATATCATTATATATATATATATATATATATATATATATATATATATATATATAGAAAGAGAAAGAGCAGGTACATATATATATATATATATATATTATTATTACACATATATTATTATTATTAGTATATAAGAGTTATATATATTATTATTATTATCATTCTACGAGCATTATTAATCTGCTTACAAAAATATTATTAGATATATTATTTTTATATTATTCTTTTTATTATAGTTATTATTATTATATAGATTATAATTACCTATATTATTATTATTATATTATATATTATTATTATATTATATATTATTATTATTATTATTATTATTATTATTATTATTATTATTATTAGTATATATTATTATTATACATATATATTATTATTATATATATATATATATTATATACATATATTATTATTATACATATTATTATTAATATTATTGATACATGCATACATACATATACATTATTATTATTATTATTATATTATTATTATTATTATTATTATGTTGTTGTTATATACATATACATATTATTACATATATAAACATATACATACATATGATATTATTATTACATATTGGTTATTATTATACATGTTATTATTATTATTATTATATATACATATATTATTATTATTATTATATTACGTATATATTATATATTATTATTATTATATATTATTATTATTATTATTATTATTATTATTATATATATACATATATTATTATTGTTATTGAGTTATTGGTTATATACATATAAAGATATATTACATATTATTATATTATATAGGCCATATATATATATTATTATATAGTAGTTTCATATATATTACATATATATACATATATATTATTATATATATATATATATATATACATGGTTATATTATTACATTATATTATTATATTATTACATTATTACATTTATATTATTATTATTACATATATTATTATTATTATTAAAAAATTATACATATTATTATTATTAAAATATTTAAATATAAAGAAGAATTATCCTTTTTATACATTTATTATATATTATTATTACATATAACATATATATATATATTAATATATTATATATATATATATATATATATATATATATATATATATATATATATATAACTTTAAAATCTATTATCACTGTTAAGAATATGACATTTTTTTATATTTCATGTTACATATTATTAGCTATAATAATATATATTATTACATATTATTATTATTATTACATATACATATTATTATTATTATTATTATTATTATTATTATTACAAATGTTGATCTCAACTTGGATGATATTTAGTTCATTAAACTGACCATATTATTAGGGTGCACACACACACACATTACTTTCATGCACATTACATTATTATTATTATTATTATAATGCTTAATAGTGTTCTTAAATTATTACTATTATTATTATTATTATGATTTTATTATTATTATTATTATTATTATTATTATTATTATTATTATTATTATTATTATTATTATTATTATTATTATTATTATTATTATTATTATTATTATTATTATTATTATTATTATTATTATTATTATTATTATTATTATTATTATTATTGTTTTTATTATTATAATTAGTTATTATAATATAGTATTAGTAGTAGTTGTAGTAGTAGTAGTAGTATACATCATTCACTGCTGCCACTATTGTACTTACCATTTTTGATATAAAGTATAACTAGCCAAAGGAAAAATTCAGTTCGAGTCATCTAAAATAATTATAATATATATATATTATATAAGATTTCTCGCATATACATATATTACATTATTATTATATATATATATTGTATATTTATTTTTATATTATTATTACATGTTATTATATATATATTATTATTATTATATATATATAAACATATATATATATATTACATATATATATATATATATATATATATATATAGCAGAACTATTAAAGATAAAAAAAAAATATAGATATATATATATATATATATATAATATATATATATATATATATATATATATATATATTAATATTTATACATATCACCATTTCCTGCATGGTTGCAAGGTGGTGTTGGTGGGTGATAAATACTAAAAATATCACCACCATTCACGAAAAGAACAATATGGTAGAAGGGGGTTTTCAGCCCCTTGCCACCAGAGGAAGAAAATTTTGATAATTTACTTCATACGAATCGACCGCTTTGAGAAACGCAGCTTCACCTCCTGCAATTTAATATTCCAAATTTCTTCTTTATTATTTCATTTTTATATTTAATTTTCCAAAATTATCAAAAGACATGATGTCAAAAATTTTACAACTCCTCCATCCAAGAATTCAAATTAAATTAATTTAAATGATTAAATAAAATTTTGCCTTTTTAAAATCCCGAATATTAAAATTATATATATTTTTTTCTTTTAAGTTGTTATCGTTAAATTTAACCAAAGGCAATATCTCTTCTGAA
>JABUQX010029421.1:25000-32500 GCA_015478945.1 Trachelipus rathkii | reverse complement strand
TAACACTATATTATTTTTACGTGGGCTTGCTCAAAAATCATCCATTTTCCTTTTAAAATATATTTAATAATAGAAAGGTTTTACCACAGCCTGTCGGCCAAGCTACAAGACATGTAGCCGGACCTTCGGAACGTAAATTTCTCCACATCCATACTCGTTAGGTGAATAATGAATAATGAGATTAAATAAAGCTGTAAAGCAGTAAGCAGTAAAGCTATGTAAAACAAACCTTACTAATCCCCTTGTTGCTAAGCAACAACTCTATTAATTTACTGTTTTACTGCTTTAAAGAATCTGTAAAATATATGTTTGTTAATAAAATTTCGTATACCAATTTTATTTAAAATAAAATGTGTTATATAAAAGGACATTTGCGTGTGTTTTCTTACATTACAATTTTTAAAATAAAGGTTTTTAAAAAACAAAATAAAAAATAGAAATAAATATAATAATCACAAAAATAAAAAGAAGAGAAAAAAAAAAATATAAAATACTTTAATATTGTTAGAAAAATTGAAAAAAAAAGAAAACAAAAATAAGAAGAAAATTATATGAGTTAAAGCAGTAAGCATATGAGTTAAACATAAAACTGTAAAACAAAAGCATACTAATCCCTTGTTGCTAGGTAACACCTCTATTGATTTTCACTGATTTAAGGTATGTAATGTTAATTAATATATGAGTTAAAAGCAAGTAAAGCATAATGAGTTAAAGCAGTAAGCAGTAAAACAGAAAAGCCTACTAAGTGCCTTTGTTGCTAGGGTAACACCTCGATTATTACTGATTAACTGCTTTAAGGTAGGTAAATATGCAAAATAGATGAGTTAAAGCAGTAAAGCATATGAGTTAAAAGAGTAAAAGCAGTAAAACAAACGCCTACTAATCCCTTTGGTGCTAGGTCACACCTCTATGATTTACTTGATTTACTGCTTTAAGGTCGGTAAAGTTTTTTTGTTTTTAATTTAAAATTTTCGTACAATTGTAGTAAAAAATGAATGATTCATAGTATATTGGAAAAGAAATTCTTTGAATAGTTTACATTTAATCATATTTTATTCGTTCGCGCGGTAAGTATTGCGCCTGCGGGGCGCGCGCTGCGGCGGATACCGCGGAAATATTTGCGCGCTGCGGGCGCCACGCGGCAGCCGGCTTTACGCGGTAATATTGCGGCCTGCGGCGCACGCGGCGGTTTTGCGGCTGGGCTGACCTGCGGACGCGGACTCGGAAACGTTTGCTTCCATCCCAAAATGTTGTATTTGTATCTCTTTAGATATATATTCATGTCGTGCTATAAGTGTTAGAAAAAGACTTACTTCATTGTAAGGAAGCATGCTAGAACATTGTAATATGACACCAATCATTCCTTTCATACCTTATAACTGTAGGGTAGACACCGAATGGTTAGGGGCTGATTCTAGGCTCAGGAGAGGCTAGAAAAGGCTTGAAAAACGTGGCACTCATGGCACTATTGTGGCACTCAGTTGGCACTATGTGGCACTTACTTTGCACTCATTGGAACTCACTTGGCACGCACTGGCACTCATTGGCACTCACTTGCCACTCACCTGGCACTCATCTAATACTCATAGAACACTAATAGAACACTCCTAGACACTCCTGACGGTGATTGGGAACCATCAAAATGTACTGAACCATCAAAATATACTGAACCATCAATAATGCTGAGTCATCAAAGATGGCATCATCAGTTAGGATAGATCCATACAGGCCAGGTACCTACACGACCTCATGTTAGGATAGCTACCTACCAAAGGCAGGGAGGCAGGTTACTGACTGAGTTCAAGATAATCCCTACTAATCCCTCACTCACCTTTAAGAATGGGCAATTTCAGGCCTTGATACGGTATCAAGGCCGAAATATCAAGGCCAAAATATCAAAAAAGGGGCTAAGCCCCTAAAGGGGGCGCCAAAACTAGGGGGAGGTATGTACGACGGTTGCTACGCAACCGTCTGGCGCACCCCTTCTCCGAAGGGGTGCCAAAAAGCTACAAGGCCAAAAAGCTACAAGGCCAAAATTGTTCCCTGGAATACAAAAGGGTTGACCAAAAAATTTGGGTTCTCAAAATTGCCCCCTGGAATACAAAAGGGTTGACCAAAAATTAGGGTTGGCCAAAAATTAGGGTTGGCCAAAAATTAAGGTTGGCCAAAATTGACCCCTGGAAGACCAAAGGGTTGGCCGAAAAATTAGGGATCCCAAAAATTAGGGTTGCCAAAAAATTAGGGTTGGCCAAAAATTAGGGTTGGCCAAAAATTAGGGTTGCCAAAAAAATTAGGGTTCTCAAAAAATTTGGGTTCTCGAAAAATTTGGGTTCTCAAAAAATTTGGGTTGCCTAAATTTTAGGGTTGGCCAAAATTGTCCCCTGGAAGGCAAAAGTTCGGGTTCTCAAAAAATTTGGGTTCTCAAAAAATTTGGGTTCTCAAAAAATTTGGGTTCTCAAAATTGACCCCTGGAAGGCAAAAGTTCGTCTCCAGTTTGTGGTTCCTACTACTAGCAATAACACAAAAAAAAAAAAAAAAAAAAACTCACAATTATAAAAAGAAACTGAATTAAAACAATCAGTTAACAACCAACCAAAAAAAAGATCGTTCAGACGGACTAAACAAATATTTCGTAAACGTCGGTAAGTAAATCTTGGGAGACAAACCACCTAGTCAAACATCATATAAAACTTTTCTCCCAGACTACGAGTTTCATTTTTCCTTTATTCCCATCACTGTTTCAGAGGTAAAGAAGGTAATCGCCGGATTAAAAACAAAAAATGTGATGTTCATTCTATCCCCAATCACATCCTCAAACTCGCTGCCGACATAATAGCCACCCCTTTCAAACACATGTTCAATGAATCATTTTTGACAGGAATTTTTCCAAATATATTTTCAAGACAGCAAAAGTGATCCCTATTACCTAAAAGAGGAGACCTTTGCCTAGCAAAAAATTACAGAATAATAGCTATCACAAACACGATTAGTAAAATTTTTGAGAAATTAGTTTTCAGTCGGTTAATTAACAGAATATTTTATATCAAACAACATTCTCAGTGATTCACAATTTGAATTTAAAAAAGGACGCTCAGCTGCTGATGCCCTCATTTGCTTAACCGAAAAACTTTACAGAATATAGAAAATAGACTCCTCCCTGTTTATTATTAGTTAGATTTACAAATGCTTGGACATGATTGATTCATGACAATACTACTAAAGTTAATGAACAAACATGGGCTTTGAGGACAAAGCTTACAATGCGTTTAAAGGCTAACTTAAAGGAGAGATCTCAATATGTAAAACTAAATGAACTAATTCAGCACACTTCAAACATCACCGGTACCCCAGGCTCAATTCTTGGACCGTTATCTATTTACTCTATATACAAATGGATCTGTTCAACTCTCATGACGCTTTTTCAGTCTCATTTGCTGACGAGACCTCCATATTAATAAATGACAAAGATGCCGAGTCTCTATCTCGCAAAGCAGTAGACACATTAACAAAAATAATGAATTGGATAGATGCTAATAAGCTATCATTAAATTTAAATAAAACATCTCTTATATTATATTTAGCAACAAACCAATTAACGATGTTAAAATATTAAAATGTTACAATGTAGACTGAATAGGGCTACAAATTCTAAAATACGTGGGAATAAAATCGATGAAAAGCTGAATTTAAATAACATATTAACAACCTAGTTAGAAGACTGTCGAGATACATGTATATGCTAATAAAATAAAAAAATATTACCCTTCCATTCTTAGGAAATGTTTACTATTTTACGACTAATACACCCCCCCCTTAACCTTTACTGTCTCCTATCTACGTACCACCCAAGTCACTCCCGTAATTCACCCTGTAATTGTTACTCCAAAATCGGATTTATTCGCTCATTAGCAATAGCAAAAGCTTTTACAGCCATAACACAACCATTATTCAAAAAGCTAAAGATAATTGCTGTTTAAGACTTGCTAAATATATCACTCCTGAAAAAGATACATAAAATTATCCATAACAATGCATGCGATTTCTTGCTAGCAAATTTTCATTCCAAACCAAGTGCAAGGCGCAAAGCAAATCAAATAAATCTAAAAAATAATACTTACATAAACCCTCCCTTCTGGTTAGACTTAAAAAAAAGCCACCTCTATATAGAGTCAGCGCGTACCCACAAGCAGAGCATAGTAATAACTTTAGCAACTCACGAATGAACACAGCAAAGCGCGTTAACCGAGGACAGAGAACCTAACGAGAATCTTTTGCTATAAAGATGAAAATGAAGAAAGCTGTAATTAGAGCCTACAAGTAGATTTATTAGTGAGACCACCGTGACCTTTATTACTCATCGAATGTGGTATACCTCACGGGTAATTATAAAGTACGCACTCATAATTATTCGTAATCTGGATGATTGTTATTAGTGTGATAAATAATTGATTATATGATTGTGACTTATTGTATTAAGGATTGATTGGATTGTGTCCACTCCATAGATGTGAGTGTTTAGTATATGGTATTGCATGGAATATGGTATTCATTATTATTCATTCCTTAGCGCATTGAATTATTTTAGATATGGTTATCGGTACTAGTTGACAATTTCCCTGGAATTAGTATATTTTTGTTGGTATTGGTTGTAATATGTAATTATTGTTGTAATTATATTCATTTATCTAATCTAGATTAATATTACTTATTATTCCATTGTATTGATTGATAATATTATTATAATAATAGCTGAAAATAATTGATTTGTATGTATATATATTGAAATATAGATCTTGATTATTATTGCGATGTAGTGGATATATGTGTTATTGAGTTATGGTGTTATCTAAATCACAATTAATATTGATTATTTATTATTATTCAATATATGTATTGATGATGTGATTTATGAGTCTGATTAAGTTACCTTATTAGTATTATGTACTATTTACATTTATTATTAATATCTACATTGGATAATTATTTATTTAAATTAATATTATTTCTGATAATTTCATTAATTAGACTGCTACATCATGTGTAGTAACTTAGTGTACCAGTACTAATATATATGTTTACTTGCACTCTATTAATATTGTTCCATGTATAGTAGATAAGATAGTAAAGGGTTAAGGATGCTAATGTAGCTAGCTCAGTGGTGGTTTATTATTATATTTTATTATTAAAATAAGAGTACACCTTCTATTCTAATAATTTTATTCATTGATTATGATTAATTATGTATTATTCTTATTATTATTATTATTATTATTAATATATTATTGTTATTATTGATTATTATTATTATTATTATTATTTTATTATTAGTATTATTATTATATATTATTATTATTATTATTATTATATTACTATTATTATTATTATTATTATTATTATTATTATTATTATTATTATTTTATTATTTTTATTATGATTTTTATCATGTTACTGGTATTACTTATTATTTATATTAACTATTATTATTAATATTATAATTTCTATTATGATGTTTATTATATTTATTATATTATATTGATTATTATTATGTATTATTATTATTATTATTATCGTTGTTGTTGTTAGTAGGTAGTTATATTAATTTCCGTTCGTACGATACACTGTCACTAATTGTTACTTATGATTGCAACGTTATTATGCCACTTTCATATAGTAGATATAAATTAGGCTTATGTTTTTGATTTCATTGCTTTGTAATGAGTGTATTGGAAGTCTTACTAGGAATATAATGTTTTCCTATTATTGCTTATTTCTATTAAAAATTATTATTATTAATATTATTATTATTATTATTATTATTATTATTATTATTATTATTATTTTATTATTTTTTAATATGATTGTTTGGATCGATATTATTACTATTACTATCATTATGATAATAGTATGACAGTATTATAATTTATTATTATTATTATTTTATTATTATTTTTATTTTATTATTATGTTATTATTATTATTATTATTATTTTATTTATTATTTATTATTTATTATATTATTATTTTATTATTTATTATTATTATATTATTATTATTATTATATTATTATTATTATTATTATTATATTACTTGTTATTATTGATTATTATTATTTTATTATTATTATTATTATTATTATTATTATTATTGTTACCAATATTATTGTTGTTGTTCTTATTGTTACTTTTTATATAATTATTATTACTGTTGAATATTAAATAGTGGATTTATTACCGTATTAAATGATGTATGGTAACTAGAGGTGTAGCGGAATATCCGCATCCGCCATACCCGCAAATCGGATAATCCGCACATTCACTTTCACTATCCGCGATCCGCACCTTCATCCGGCATTTTCACTATCCGCATCCGCAACCTCATCCGCATAAATTTTTTGCGGATAGCGGATAGTATTCATCAATGAATTATTATGAGTAACGTGTGAGCCAAATCTTTAGTACATGTGATTAGACAGCCGAATAGATATATAGATATATAAATAATGTTATGGAATATATATATATATATATTATATTTATATATTATATATAAATATATATATATATATATTATAGTATATAATATATAATAATTTTTTTAAATAAGTAACGGACCTTTCAAGGTTCACAGAAAACAAGATCATGATGGAGATAGAGATAATTTAGAATTCCAAACTGGGGGGGTGTTGCAAAACGCGATGGATTTTAACGCGATGTGCAATTGCAAACTTCTTTCTAAATCCTAGATAACAATACAAAATTTCTTGATCACGTGTTTTCAACAGTGTTAAAATATTAATTTGGGTGCCTATGGTATGAACAATTGCTTGCTAAAGGCGGAACTATCGACTAGGCAATAAAAAAGTAAAAAGATTCCACAAGAAACAGGACACGCAAAATTACCGATGCTATTAGCGATATCAGTTGCCCGAATCCATGACGTTTTTTTTGCTTCTAGCCCACCAAAAATCTAGCCAGGATTGCGGAAGTGTGGTCAGAAGACACTATCATGAAATCGAAAAAATGAGATCAAAAGAGAAAAAAGCTTGGAATCAGATAAAGATCCACTGGTTTTGTGGGTAAAATTTGAAAAATTTCACACGAAATTCGAGTCGCCAGGAAAAAAATCTTAGCAAGCCCTTTAACAAGTGTGGCTAGTGAGCGTCTTTTCAGTGGTTGCAGATCTCATTTACGCGAAAAGAGAAAGCAAACTCTCCTCCTGAAAGGCGCCTCTGAGCTTTTGTTTTATTGAAACAGTATTGGAAATTATTAATTTAAAGCTATAATTATTAAATATAACCATTTTCCAAATGGATGGAAGGCTTGGGGGAAAGAGTTGGTGGAGGCCAAAACAGAGTTGGTCCCAAGCGTCCTTGCACTCTGGTAATACAGGGATATATATATATATATTTATATATATATATATATATATAATATATATATATATAATTATATTGTATAATTATATATATTATATTTATTATATATATAATAATATTATTAT
>JABUQX010029421.1:12500-20000 GCA_015478945.1 Trachelipus rathkii | reverse complement strand
AAATCGATTAGTCAGGAAGGTATTTTCTCATCTTTACTAAGACATGGATCTGATAATTAATAATTCTGTCCTTCAGAGGAGTTGATTTACCCACGGACATATTTAGTAAATGAGGTTAAAATTTCATGAATCAAGAGATTAATTTTCTGTTTAAGGAATCCTACAGCATGTAATTATTTTGCAAAAAATGAAAAAATGAGAGACAAATTGGTAAATTCATTAAGCTAGGTTGGGAAATAAAGATACCAAATTTGTTGGAAAGTTTTGAAGCTATGAAAGCATTTAGCGAAAGTTTGCTTTACTTCAAATTTAACATCACGAATTTTAGCTAGAAGAATCTCTCTGCAAACATCAGGGAATGGAAATCTGCTCACATCAAGAAACTACAAAAAAAATTTTTAAAGTAATGGTTAAACAATCTAGTTAAAAAAAAAACGCTATTACCTAACTCCATACCTATGGACCCTTCCTCTCCATTCCCTGAAGTTTGCAGAGAGATTCTTCTAGCCAAAATTCGTGATGTCAAATTTGAAGTAAAGCAAACTTTCGCTAAATGCTTTCATAGCCTCAAAACTTTCCAACAAATTTGGTATCTGTCAAATTTTAAGTAAAGCAGTAAATTTGAAGTAGAGAGAGAGAGAGAAGAGAGAGAGAGAGAGGAGAAGAGAAGAGAGAGAAGGTAAGAGATGAGAGAGAGGGAGAGAGAGAGAGAGAGAGAGAGAGAGAGAGAGAGAGAGAGAGAGAGTTCAGAAGAGCAGTGTCCGTTTTAATAGCGATTGCATAAAGAAAGTGACGAAACAATTTGACGGGCAGAAAGAAACTGGAGAGAGAGATAGTGAGAGCAAGAGTGTCAGTAAAACATAAAGCCCTTCGACTTCTCCTTTTCAAGGAGAGCTGTGTCAATGGAACTACCTCAGATCTGTGAGACCTACTTCATACACGGGCCAGTGACAAAACTGTAAAGAGCAAGCAATTGGGGTGGCTGGTGTAAAGATATTGCGAAGGTTCCTAACTACACCCCACCCTTTAGAAGCTTATTAAGATAAAGAAATGATGTGATCCTTTCAATTAAGATCACGGGATAGAAAAACAGTAAGAATAGTAGTAGGGAAACGGTTTTGGTCCACATGTTATAATAAATTTATTTCCCCCCCTTTTAGGGAGGTTAGAAACTGGTATGTATCCCCCATATACTTGTTATTCACACTTAGATTACATTAGATTAGATTAGATTGTTAGGGTGGTGGTCTCTATTGAGGCCCCTTGTCACTGCGACCCAGTTGATCTTTTGTGACACACCCGTGTCTATTAAAATTCCTGGTTCATCCCGATTTTCCGTAGGAATTTAAGGACTCTTCAAGGAGACGAAGTTTTGATATCATAATACCAATATCTTTGCCAGCTTAAAGCTTCGCAATTGCATAGAATGTGTTCTGCCATTTCTACTGCTTCAGGGCAGTATCGGCATGAATCACATTCAACTTTTCCTATTTTTTAAGGTGATATCTGACTGGCCTATGTCCAGTCAGAATTCCAGTTAAAAGTCGAAGATCAGATCTACTCAGAGCAAGCACTTCCTTTGCCTTTCTCGGAGAAAGATTAATCAGATCTTTAGCTTGTCTGAGACCAGGGATGCTTGTCTAGTAATTGGTCATGGCTCTGTGTTCCCATTGTGTCAGAGATTCTTTAATGTGGGCCTTAGAGAGTCCTCAGAAGGGTTCCGGACCACAGTAGGCGGTTCTAGCTCCTTCCTTAGCAAGGCGATTAGCCTCCTCATTGCCTGGTACACCTTGATGCCCCGGCACCCACATCAGATTAACTCTGTTGTGTTGAGCCAGTTGCTGTAGGGTACGTTGGCATTCCCAAACCAGTAGAGTCATACATGCAGGAGCTCAGAGCCCCGATAGCCGCCTGACTATCAGTTGCCACAGCGATCTTTGCCCCTCGCATCCCTCTTTGTAGTTTTATTTTGGCACATGCTATTATAGCGAAAATCTCAGCCTGAATGGTGATGGGAAAAGCGCCCAGGACTATACTGAACCTGCAGTTGGGTCCGACCAGTCCCGCACCAGTCCCACCATCCATCACCGATCCATCAGTATACCATATAATAGTTCCTGCTTCGAGTTTAGGGCCTCCATTATCCCAAGTTGAACAATTTGTAAGAAGAATTTTATACTTCTTTCCAAAGCTTTTTTGTTTTGGCATTATGTCCGAAACTACAATGTCCATTTGTATCTCTGGTACATCTTCCAAAAATTGAAGGTGTCCGAGACCAATTCTTTGTTTAATTTGACCAAGAATGGTCAGTCTGGTTGCATATGACATGGCCTCCCTCCTAATGTGCAAATGCAGAGGAAGGAGGCCTATCAGTCCCTCCATAGCTACAGTAGGGCATGTATGCAATGCCCCTGTGATCGCTAGGCATGCAAGCCTTTGCAATCTTTGCAGCTTATTTTGTGCAGTCCTTTGTTCAACCTTTGGCCACCAAACAAGTGAAGCATAGGTGATTATAGGTCTGTCTAAAGTTATGTATAACCAATTGGTCATTTTCGTTTTCAGTCCCCATGTTTTGCCAAGCATTTTCCGGCATGTCCATAGGGCCATGGTACCTTTATCCATTACCCTTTTAAAGGGTGGATTCCACTTAAGTTTTTGATCTAGGATTACTCCCAGATATTTGACTTCAGTGGAAGCGTTAATAGTGACATCACCAATCTTGGGAGCCGTGTATCTTAGCTTCCTCTTCCTGGTGAAGGGCACTATTACTGTTTTAATCGAATTGATGTTTAGTTCCCTTTCCAAACACCAATTGTAGGATAAATTGAGGACATGTTGCATGAGTTCCATTAAGACCTCTATGTGTTTGCCTCTAATAATAATTACAAGGTCATCCGCGTTTCCTTGCACCTTGAATCCGGATTCACTGAGTTTGGTGAGGAGTCTATCAACCACTATGGTCCATAAATGGGGTGAAAGTATCTCTCCTTGGGGGCATCCCCTCACAGATGTCACAGTGATCATCTCCACTCCCAGTTCAGCCGTAATACGTCTTGTCCCCAACATTGATTTTATCCAGGCAATCGTTGAGGGTCCGACGCCCTTGGAGGCGGTGGCGTCCTCCATGGTCGCATGCATGGTGTTATCAAAAGCACCCTGCACATCCAGGAAAGCATAAACCGCCACCTCCTTGTGATCTAGAGCTCCTTCTATCTTGGATATCAAGCTATCTAGAAAGCCAACTGTTGATCTACCAGATTGGTAGGCCCATTCATTAGGATGGATTTTCTTTTCTATTGAATTTTCCACCCTTATGTGGTAGTCTAGCACCTTTTCCATTGTTTTCAAAAGAAATTATGTAAGACTTATAGGTCGATTGGATCTGGGGTCAGACGTGGACCATCTCTCCGTCTTGGAGATAAAAACCATTCTTACTTTCCTCCACAGCCAGGGAATGTATCCCAGGGCATAGCTTGCCCTAAATACCCTCACCAGCAGTGGAAGCAGACTCTCCATTCCCTGTTGAAGCAAGGCTGGGAATATGCCACCCCCTCCAGGAGATTTATATGGGCCGAAGGAATTTATTGCCCATTCTACCCTATCAGGGGAGAAGATTCTTCCAGACAGACTTTCCGTCCATCTTTCAGGTCTTCTACCATCCCATATCTATTTCCTCCCCGTCGTCAACTATTACATTGTGCGGGAAGTGAGTGTTAATAAGTTCCACAAAGGTTTCCCTGTGGTCCTTTGTATTGCTGCCATCTTTCTTTAAGAGAAGGCTCGGCCCATTAGATTGGTCCTTTGAGAGCACTTTATGTAGACGCGCAGTTTCAGATTGACTCTCAATGCTTTCACATAGAGTCTTCCATGATCTTCTTTTGGATTTCCTAAGTTCCCTGTTATAAGCGGTTAGGGCAGTTTTGTATGCATCCCAATTTTTATTCCGCTTAGCTTTATTGAAAAGTTTCCTGGTCTTGGATCTTAGAGTGGTTAGCTCTTGGTTCCACCAGGGGACGCTTATAGTTATCACTCTTTTTTTCAGAGGACAACTATTTTCATATGAATCTTGTATGAGATTGCAGTTGGGTAGTGGATACATCTAGGACCTGTACATCAAAACAGTCCCTCCATATCTTCTACACTCGCTGGCAACTCCATTTTTAAAAAAGGGCGGGGCGGGCGCCCACAAGGGGGGACGGACACTTTTCGTTTCCATCAACTTCCTAAAAACTTTTTTTCTTTAAAAAAACCTGCCGACCCTAAAATCACCCAAACCTCGCCATTTAAAAGGGGGGGGGGGGGGGGGGGGGGGCCCCCCTTCCCCCCCCCCCCCCCCCCCCCCCCACCCCCCCCCCCTCCCCCCCCCCCCCCCCCCTCCCAAAAAAAGTATTTGTTAGCTTAGGTATTCTCCGCTACTCCTTTACTTTCTCCAAAGCTATAATTCCAAACCTGATGTGTCTATGGTCCGAATGAGATACTTCATCAAACACATACCAGTTCGAGATCTGTATGCCATAAGTGGCATTGATTAGGGTTAGGTCTAAGACCTCTTGTTTGTTCGATGTGATGAATGTGGGTTTGCTACCCTCATTTACCACATCAATACCATATTGAGTTAAGAATTCTAAAATACTCACCTCTGTTGTTGATGTCCTTGCTGCCCCACAGGGTGTGATGGGCATTTGCATCGCATCCCAAAATCAGTCCCCTGAAGGGCCGCTGACAGTATTGAGCAATCCTGTGAATTTCTTTCGGAGGTGCTTCATTAGAGTCCCCGCAAAAGTATTCCGACAATTACTACCTCTTGCACACCCCGGCCTGTTGGCACCTCTACACCGGCACCGCTGCTATTAGGTCCCTTATATTGAATTCCGGAATGGACAGGGCATTGACCCCACCACCGATGACCACGGCCGCACGATGCGCGCAATGTTCCAGACAGTAAAGCAGCTTACCCATTCCACCCGGTATTCCTTTGATTGTTCCTTCTCTCACCCATGACTCCTGTATGAGGGCTATTTGCAGCCTATCGCATACAAATGTCCGGACGAGAGCATCAGTTGCTGCCTTTGCATGGTGCAAGATAATTTGAAGGCAGCTCAAATTGTTTTTATTAGCCATTAAGCAGATTTGGGTTTTGGGTTCTGAATTGAACCCCTTGCCATGGCCGATTTTGTTTGGCCATCTTTCCCACTTTCTGCAGTTTGATTTTTCTTCTTTGGCTGTGAACCAGAGGGTGTTACCTTTCATTTAAAAGCCAAAGTTTTTCCCTTTCCCTTTGGAGTGTAGTCTTCAGGTGAGGCCGTTTCGCCAGAGGTGGGGAGCCTACTCCTCCCTCGGGTTTCCCGCTCCTCTTCCTGAGTCCATCAGTGCCAAATTTATAGCTGAGCAGATGGTTTTGGGCTCTCAGCTTGGTTTCAGAGTGCTGGTCAAGAGAAAGGACGAGGTGCACAGAATCAACCCTCTCTTCCCTTCTCAGGACCCTCCACTCGTCAGTGTTCAGGCCAAGGTTATGCGCCTTTACGAAGGTTAGAACCTTATCATTCCCATCCTTTGCACCATTGTGGAAGAGACCAGTCAGTACTATGGGTCGGGGGATTTCATCCCCTCCCCTGTCCTTAGATCTGCCCCCTCCCAAGGTTTCGGCTGTCCAACAAAGAGTTTCAGCCACTTTGCTGTGGATTCATCGTCGCAGTTTAACTGCACCCACCCTGGTTTGAGGATAGAGTCGTGAAACTCTGGCTGTATGGTGCCGCCAACTAGTTCCACGATTCTGCCCAGGAATCCTTCTTGTATGGCTTTAAGTTGCTCCATTGTCAAGATTTCTTGTGGATAGTCTTTAGAGACTATTCCTATTCTAATTGTATTCAAGGTGGAACTTGAGGTAGCGTGGGCGCTTGCGCTCCCACCACCACCCCTAGTCCTAGGTTTCTTTGGTACCCCCTCTGGCGTAGAGTCACTAAGGCGCGCTCTTTTTTTCCGCAGGCGGGGGGCCAATAGACACGAGATCTAGTTTGCGGGCCTCTGAAGGATTGTGCCCGTTCTTCACCAGCCACCTATATCTTATTTTGATGTTTGAGACCTCAAATTAGGGGTTTCTAAGGTCGGTGAGACCGATTTAGACGGTTTTGGATCTCTAAACTGTTAGGAAATCCAAATCATGTCGGCCACTAGCTTGGAAATTTATATTTTATCGCTAGATTTGGACATTTAGGTGTCAAATTAGAAGGTTCTAACATCAGGGAGACCGTTTTTGAGGTCTGGAAGACGGGTTTCTGAGTTTTGAACCTAAAGTTGGTGAATTAAACCCCCAAATAGGGAGGTTTTAATTTTATGGGTGTAGTTAGATGGAAAATAATAGCCGACATGTTTTATCGAAGGATTCGGAGTCAGAGAAGAGTACGGAGCCTGAGAAGGCTCATGCTGCGGCACCCTCGCATCGGAGCTGGCTTCGAATGTTGAAATAATTATATATAATAAACCAAGCAAGGTATCTTTACCTATGTTTACGACCTACGGGTGTCTGAGAGCCCCGGAAGGGGTCCCGATGAAGAAAAAAGAAGAAATAAAGTGGAACTTCTTTTTTTTTACCACCACTCACGGGCAGAGCCCAATTCAAGGAGGGGTGTTAAACGACTCAAAAGTTCATCTAACGCAAATACGCAGATGTAAGTAATATCTATTTCTTTTATTTAATTATATTCTTGGTTGTTAAATGTTCATTGGATGGAAAAAGCATACTTTAGGTCACATTGATTATGAATATTTATTAGCTGCCAGTGTTTAGACTTGTAATATATATATATATTTTTCTTATTTTTTTATTTATTTTATGAAGAATGCACAGTTATGCATTATATATATTATATAGTATATATATAATATATATAAATATATACTATATATATATATATATATATATATATTATATAATATTATATAAATATATATATATATATATATTATATATATACAACGATGTAAGTAGTATAATATATATATAATATATAATATATATATATATATATATATATATATATATATATATATATATATATATATATATATATATATATAATATATATATATATATTATATAATATATAAATAATATATATAATATATAACATACAATATTAAAAACAGTTTTAATTTTAAGATGTGAAATTAAATATTTTAATAATTTGATTTTAAGTAAAATAAGTTGTGAAGCTGAGAAAGTAAGATTTTGTTGCACTTTCTCTTCTGAATGCATTTATATGTGTCCAAAGTCTTCTAAGAAGAAGGATTACAAATCCCACCCACCGTGCAATGTTCGAGTATATATATTCCTTCTAAATTTAGAAAGATTGTATATACATATTTCGGTCTACTGATGACACTATTTTCTTATTGGATGAAGGCTGTATCTAAGTTAATTTTCTGTTACCTATAAGCCAATGTAAGTCATTTTTTAGGGACTCTTTCTATTTTTGCTGAAAGCATATTGCATGTCAATAT
>JABUQX010029421.1:0-5000 GCA_015478945.1 Trachelipus rathkii | reverse complement strand
AAAGATTATAAGGAAAAGAAGCACCAAGAATATTAATGACAGAAGAAGGTTTGAGCTGACAACGTTTCGAAAAAGATGTTATAGTTGTATGGAAGATTGTGTTGAGTTGAAAGATGAAGAAACTGAGTTTTGGGGAATTGAAAGCATTCTTTTTTTTTCTCTGCCTTAATTAAGAATCTTGAAAATTTTATGTTGATCGGAAGTTCAGAGAGAAAATAATCGCAATTTATTATTTGTCAGAACCAAAATAAATTTGTATTTGGAATTCGGCCATTGCTGGGAACCATAGCTTCAATAATAAGAAAAAGGCAACATCCATTTTTTAGGGTAATAGACCATCTTTGCATATTTCAAGTTTCAAGTCATTTTGACAAAATTTGAAGGACGTGAAATCAAAAGTGTCAAAAACATTTTCTCATAAAATGAAAATACAAACCAAATCATAAAGACACATAAAAACGCTTGAAATCGACGTTTTAGGCGTCAGAAAAGCTGCAGTTTGTTTTTTATTTGTTCAAAATTGGCCTATAAATTTTCAACCCATAATGACCATTTCCTGTTTGTGACTAAAACCGAAAATCCTCATAGATAAATTCAAAACCTGCCCTTTAGAAAGATCGGAGGTAAGTGTGATAGGATGATAGTTAGAAGGTTGAGAGAGGTGTCCTATTTCGGCGCAGGCTGAATGACTAGCGCACGTTTCTTGCGGGAAGGGAAGGTTGAAGTGGAAAGGCAGAGACGAAATAGTTTACCAGGGCAAGGTGCAAGCTCGAAAGTCCAAATTTAAATTTGAGAACTATAGGAGGAATAACATCAAGACCACAAGACTTCTTTGCTCAGAGAGAACAGAAATAATCCTTTTGTAAGAAATTACAATATTAGGCATGAATGAGTAGGAACCCAGCAAAAAATTCCTATAGGATCCCATCCATTCCTATCTTAATTAAGATAGGAATGGATGGGATCCTATAGTAATTTTTTGATGGGAAGGGATGGAGAAAAAGTAATAGCATCGGAATCGTCTAAGGTGGAATTAAAGGCAAAAGTTTGAGCGAAGAATTCAGTTTCTGCAGAAGTTTAAACGATTGAAAGAGGAAAGTGTAGAGTTAGAGACTTAGAGTTAAAAAAATTTTTGTGCAAAATGCCAGAAAGATAATTGCATTTTCTAAGGAGATAAAAGTTGTTATTAGTGTCACGGGAATAGATTTTTCACTATTCCGTGTGAAATCCCAACCTAATAAAGAAATTAGGCTATGATGAAATATAAGTTGCATAATTTTCTGTGGTTTGAAGAATTCCTGAAAGCTGAAAAATATCCAGTTAATAGTGTTTCTGTATAAAGTTGCCAGATCAATGTTTTAAATTGTACCATATAAGAAAATATATATATGATGACAACAGGATGCATAAGTATAAGACTATTTTAGTTATTAAAATGAACTGAGAAAATACGTGCATTTATGTACATCATATGACTTTCATCATCAAATATTATCGATCAGGAAACAATTGGTACTATAATATTAATTACTCTGGTACCATATGTTAGAATTCGTGGCAACCTGACCCTGATGACAAGTCCAATGACAACAAGATACCGGATTTTATTGACGTGCATGTGTGGACTATGGAACGTTGAAATAAATTTGTTTTGTTTTCTTCAATTTGTTGAAATCATTTTTTTATTTTAATAAGTTTATTTTTTATTAAATTAATTTGTTTTGATTTTAATACAACATATGAGTAAATGGTAACATAATTTATTTTAAAAAGTTACTGTTAACAATGTATAGTTTTAGACAAAAAGTTTGGTAAATGTAAAATTTAGGTCAGTGACCCGTCATTTAGTGTTATTCACATAAGCTTGAAATGTATTTGTTATTGAAAACACAAAATAGGGTGCAGGAAATGCAAATTCACCGATTTTAAATGGAGTTAAAGAATTAAAGTATTAAAAAAACATTTCAAACTTCACGAAATTAGGTCTTCATTCGGGAACGTCCGGATGTCTTGGTGGGGAAGTGGGTGTGAAAATATCAAATAGCTATATTTATATTAATATCGATATGGTAATAGTTGATTATAGTTTAATCAGAAAAATTAACATTTTTTTTAAAACTATTCAATATTATGAGGTGGGAATGAAGCAATTCTGCCACGGGTTAATTAAAAATTGTGACAATTACAATATATTTATAAGGAGCATTATTCATTGTTTTCATGCATTATTTGTTTTTACATTTAAAAAATAAGTAAGGTTGAGATTTGTTAAGTAGACGCAGATTTTATGTGTATACTTAACAAAACTTATCATAGCCTAAACTTAATGGGTGTTAAACCAAATTTAAATAAAAAAAAAGGTTTAATAGGTGAGTATAGCAAATTCTTAAGAAATGTCTATTTTTTTCGGATAATTGTTTTTTTATTTCTTTTGTCCCCATGTAAGAGTACTAAAAAAGTGCTGCCAAACCTCTCATATATTAAATTTAATTGATCTATCAAATTTTTTTTTTTTTAAGTTTGGTTTATGACCCAAGTTTGGGTTATGATAAGTTTTGTTAATTATACACGGTAAATCTGTATTTACTTAATAACTCTTATTATAACTTTACTTATTTTTCTAATGTAAAAAGTAATAATAGGCCTATATGAAAACAATGAATAACATTATTTATAAAAATATCATAACTTTGGTAATTTTTTATTAACAATATAAGAATATTAAAACATTGACTAATTTTAAAAAAATATTGATTTTTTTTAGAATAGGCCCCTATGTTAAACTTGACTGTTACTAAAAAAAATTTATTAAATGGAATATATTTATTTATGAGATATTTGGCAGCTGTTTTTCAGTCCTCTTACATTTGGATGAAAGATATTAAAAAACGTGATTATCGGAAAAAAATATCTATTTAGTCACATTAAACTATTCTCAACTATTACCATGGATACTACTATCAATATATTTGAAAGTTGCTAAACGTCTTGTTCAGCGTAGAGTGGTGCCGATATTGATACAAGTACCCACAATTTTATCAATACCACTACCGAAATTTTTACTGTTACCGATACTTTTATCCCTATAAATATAGCCTACTATATATATATATATATATATATATATATATATATATATATATATATATATATATATATATATATATATATATATATATATATATATATATATATATATATATATATATTGTATAACTCCCATCATGGTTTTAGAAAGGGTAGGTCATGTCAGACAAATCTTTTACAATTTATGGAATACATTAGTGACTGCATTGACCAAAGAGATCCAGTTGATATTATATACCCTATGTAGACCAGCAAAGTCTTTGATAAGGTTCCCCACATAAGGCTGATGCAAAAGTTATTGCTATGTGGTATAGCTGGAGTAGTACATGTTTGGATTAGAGAATGGTTGTGGAATAGAAGGCTGTGTGTACTACTAAATGGCAATAAGTTATCATGGAAATTGATGAAGATTGGTGTCCCACAGGGTTCAGTGCTAGGGCTACTATTGTTCCTGATATAGGCCTATATAAATGATTTATACCAGGGACTTATATGTAAGGTTTCTAAGTTTGCAGATGATACCAAAGTGGCTACCTCAGTTGGGAATAATAATGGATATATATATAAAAATTCAAAATGACCTTGATAAACTTTGTGTTGGCAGATAAGTGGAAAATGAATTTTGATAGTAAAAAGTGTAAGGTTCTTCACCTAGGTTACTCAAATAAAAGATTTAATTACGATATGAATGGGGATTGGCTTGAGTCTGTGGACCAAGAAAAAGATTTGGTGGTGATTGTAAGTAGTAATCTGAAAGTAGCTAGTCAGTATTTGGAAGCAAGAAATAAAGCTAATAAGATTTTAGGTATAATAATTCACAATATTGTTTACAAGAGCAAGGAAGTTATAAGCAAGCTGTATAATAGCTATATTAATCCAGTATTAGAGTATTGTGCACAAGTTTGGGCCGTTTATTTAAGAAAAGACATAGATATGCTGGAAAGAGTGCACCATAGAGAAACAAAGATGATTTCTGGTTTTGAGGGTAAGTCTTATGAGGAGAGGCTGAAGGAGTTAGAAGTGTTTTCTGTAAAAAGGCGATTTCTTAGAGGGGACATGATACAAGTATACAAAATATTATAATTTTTTGATAATATGGTGACCAATAAATTCTTAATAGTAGATCATGGAGGGGAGGGGACACAATAAGAAAATTAAGAAGAAGGCATGCCATCTTGATGAAAGAAAACATTCCTTTCATTAATCTAGGTTTAATTTTGGGCATGGTTTGCTGCAGGTTGTTGAGTGTACTTGCAACATTTTTTAAGAAAGAATTGGATAGGTATATATAGTCAGACGTGGTAAAAAAAACAAAAATCTTTAACTTTTGTTTTTCTCCTTGTACACTTGACATATAGAAATGCTATGGTATACATGTTATTGAGGTTGGTATTAGTGAAGGTATAGAATAGGTATTAAAATTTTTTTTTTTTTTTTTTTCTAAAAATCCGAAAAACAAGAGTTTTTTTTACCCCATTTGAAGTTGTAAAATGGGGTAAAAAACAAAACAAAACATGGGGTAAAAAAAATATTACTTTCTAAGCTACTTTCAGCTACTTTCAATGCTTCTAGCCATTTTCCCGAGTGCTTGTGTACTTTCCCGAGTGTTTTCACCCATGTACTTTCATGAGAATTTTTCTCCCTACCCCCCTTTGTTCTAGCCTCGTCATCATTCAGCTACTTTCCAACTTTTATACTTCTCATGGAGCATTCTATGCTCCACATCATCAATTTTCAGTTACTTTCCAGAACTACTTTCCATATTTCCAGCTACTTTCCAAACTACTTTCCATATTTCCAGCTACTTTCCAAACTATTATCAATGCTTCTAGCCGTTTTCCTGAGTGCTCATGTACTTTCCTGAGCATTTTTCTCCTCTCCCTTCCCCTTTACTTTTTTCTCTTCCATCTTTC
>JABUQX010029420.1:12500-16918 GCA_015478945.1 Trachelipus rathkii | reverse complement strand
GGAGCCGGAGCAGAAGCCGGAGCTGGAGGCAGAGCTGGAGCCGGAGGCCGGAGCGAGAGCCGGAGCCGGAGGCAAAGTATAAATTATTTTTAAAGAAATTGTTTTTTGCAGATAATAAAAGATTAACTTCTGCAAAGTCGGAGCTGAACTATTCTAAAATGGAAACGAAGTCGGAGATAAAGCCGGAGCCGTAGCCGAAGCGGAGGACCGGACGGTAGGAGTCTTTCTACTATTTCTGGAACAAGTTTTTTCAAGAAATTTTCTGTAAGCCGGAATTTCATTTTTCCTGGGTAACAATGAACAATTTTGATAAGACGCCGGAGCCGGAGCAGAGCCAGAGCCAGCAGCCGGTAGAGAGCGTTAGGTCAAATTGATAATTTTTTTTAAAAAATATGTTTGGCAGGTTAAAGAATACTTCTGCAAGTTTGGAGCTGAACTATTCTTGAAATTGGGAAACGAGTCGGGATTTCTGAGCCGCGAGCGGAGGCCGGAGCTGAAGAACAATTTTTTTGCAGTGTGAAAGTTAATTTCTTTAAAGTTGAGGCTAAAGTGACTGACTGACTGGATCACTGACTGAACTCAAAACTATAATAAATATATCAAAATAAATCCTGACTAATGTAAATAATACAACAAGCAATGCAGGCTAAACATCCTAAGCGATGGTAACCACGTATAAAAGCATACTTACCGGCACTAACTAACAAACTTAACTAACTACACTAACTATTAATATATATGTATATTAGTAGTATATATATATATATACTAATATATATTCTAATATATTATATATATATATATATATATAATTAGTATATTAATATATATATATATATTCGGCAATAGCGAATGTTTTTTGGTACTTGATGTCAGCTTTAGACACTAATATATATATATAGTATATATATATATAATATATATATATATAGATATATATATAGTATATTAGTATATATATAGTATATATATAATTAATATATATATATATTATACCGACAGACCGACCGACCGGAGCCTTTTAGCCGTACCGAGAGCCCGGGCCGGGGAGGACCGGAGACGGAGCCGAGAGCTAGAGCCGAAAAACAAATTTTTTTTAAAGAAATATTTTGCAGGTGAAAAATATACTGCAAAGATGGAACTTGAACAAATTTGATTAAGGGAGCCGAAGCTAGAGCCGGAGCTGAGAGTCATCATAAAATAGGTATTATTATATATATATATAAGTATTATATAGTAGTAATTATATATATAGTATATAGGTATACATATGTATTTTATATAATACTAGTATATATAATATATATAGTTTATATATATAATATATATATATATAGTATAGTTATATATCTATAATATATATTTATAATTATATATATATATATATATATATAATATATATATATATATAATATATATAGTATATAGTATATATTTAATTATATAATATATATATAATAATATATATTATAATAATATATATACGACGAGCGACTGACCGAGGCGACCGACCCGACCGAGCCGACCGACCGCGAGCCGACCGACCGACCGACCCGACGCGACCGACCGACGACGACCGACGATGACGACAACCGACCGACCGACCGCCGAACGACCGACCGACCGACCGACCGACCGAGCCGACCGATGCCAACCGACCACCGGACCGAGCCGACCGACCGACCGACGATCGATCCGACCGACCGACCGAGCGAGCGATCCGACCGAGCCGTCCGAAGACAATAGACGCGCCGACCCGACCGACCGACTGAACGACGGGACCGACGACCGACCAACCGAACGACGACCGACGACCGACGAGCCCCGCCGGCCGGCGGCCCCACCGAACCGACCGCGTCACGAACCGACCGCGTCATCGGGCGGGACCGACCGACGACCGACCGACTTACTGACCGACCGACACCGGAGCCGACTGACCGGACACACTTGACTGAGCTCACTGACTGACTGAGCGACTGAATTGACGACTGACTCACTCACTCCACTCACTCACTAACTGACTGGGACTAACCTATATATATATATAATATATATATATATATAGTATATAATAGATATATATATATATATATTATTATATAAAATATATATTATTATATATATATAGTAATAATATATTATATTATATATATATATAATATATATATATATATATATATATATATTCGAGCGACCGACAACCGACCGACGACGACTGAGCAGACCGCCGACGAGCTTGACTGGGAGACTGACTGATGGACTGAACTGACTGACTGACTGACTTACTGAACTGTTGATGACTGCACTCACCTCACGTCACAACCTTCCACTTTGAAAACTAAACTATATATATATATATAATATAATAATATTATATTAATTATATATATATATATTATATATATATTTGCACTAGACGAAATGTTTTTTGGTTACTGTCTATTTACCTTTGGCACTAGACATAGTAATATGTATATATATAGTATATATATATTATATATATATAATATATAGGATATATATATATATGAGTAATATATATATATTAATATATATATATATTGTATATATATTATATATATATATAGTATTATATATTATATGTATATATATATATATATATTATATATATAAATTATAATAGTATGATATATATATTATACGACGCGACCGACCGACCGACGACGACGACCGACCGAACAGAAGCGAGCCGACCGACCGACCGACGAACTGAACTGCTGACTGATGACTAGACTGGATGACTGACTGACTGAGCTGACTGACTGATTGAGCTGACTCCTGACTGGACTGACCACTCACTTCACTCACTGACTCTGACTGGGACTGGACTAACTAGTATTATATATTATTAGTATGATATATATATATATATATATTATAGTATATATATATATATAATAGTAGTATATATATATCTTATATATATATATATATATAGTATAATATATTATATAATATAGTAGTATATATATATATATATATTATATTGCATACATGTGTATGGTTTTTGTACTAAAAATGTATATATATATATAGTATGACACACACCGACAGTGCGTCAGGCCGACGACCGACCGACACGACCGACCACCCGACCGTGCGAGCGCCGACGGCGCGACCGACGAGCCGACGACCGAGCGACCGACCGTAACGACCGAAGCGACGACGACCGACCCCGACGGAGCGAACCCGACTGACAACACCCGACCGACCGACCGACGACGACCCGACACGACCCCGATCGACCGATCGAGCCCGGATCGACACCTACTACTGACTATAGTATATATTATATATATATAGTAGATATACCTAAATATATATATATAGTATATATATATTATAATATATATATATTATTATTATATATATATAAATATATATTTATTATATATAATATTATATATAATAATATATATATATATACTTATATATTAAATTATTTTTATATAATAATTATTTTTTATTATATAATATATATATATAATAGATATATATATATATATATATATATGTATATATATATATTTATATATTATATATATATATATATATATTATATATATATATATTATATAGTAATATATATATATATATATATTATATATATATATATATATATATATATATATATCTATATATATATTATTATTATATATATATATATATATTATATATATATATATATATATATATATATTATATTATATATATATATATATATATATATATATATATATATAATATGTATATAAATTATATTTATATATATTATATATATATATAAATAATATATATATTATATATATATATATTATATAATATATATATATATATATAATATATATTATTAATAAAATTATATATTATATATATTATATTATATTATATATATATATATATATATTATATATATATATATTATATATATACTTATATATATGTAGAGTGTAAAGGCAAAGTAATCTAACTACAAAATTTTGCGAAAATCTTCACCTGACATGCCAAAGTGATCCAAAATAC
This sequence comes from Trachelipus rathkii, assembly GCA_015478945.1. Lineage (NCBI taxonomy): Eukaryota > Metazoa > Arthropoda > Malacostraca > Isopoda > Trachelipodidae > Trachelipus > Trachelipus rathkii. The sequence goes on along the minus strand of JABUQX010029420.1, from coordinate 12,874 downwards.
TTGGATCACTTTACATGTGTTGAAACACCCAATTTTACCTGATATGGTTGAAGTCTTGGTGACTGTGACAGCCTTACGTGAAGGATTTCTGAGCTAGGCTGCGTGTTTTTCACCAATTCCAACGAGTTACCTTCTAACAGGTCCAAAGATACAGTCACTGGACTCTGTTTAGTTGTCAATGTTGCGCCTTCAGAAATGTGATTAAGAGGTGGCATAAACAATTAGACAATTCCGAATTATGGCCTGGCCTTTAATAATTCTTAAAGGGCAGCTAAATAAAAAAAACCGAGCAACGAATATTGTCAATTTTCACGACAACAAAATAAGGCATGGAACAAATATGATAAATGATGAAACAAAGTTCTGTTTCAAGG
>JABUQX010029420.1:0-7500 GCA_015478945.1 Trachelipus rathkii | reverse complement strand
CCTACATCAAAATTTTAAATTTTGACTGCTAAGAAAATGCAGATACCACAAAACACTGCCCTAAATTACCTAGGAAGCCCAATATTATCTGAAAACCGATCTATCATGAATACATAATACAAACAAATTTAGATTTCTTTGCTTTTACACATATAACAATATAAATAAAGCTTAACTCTGCTTGTGAATTCACTACATCAAATTGTAAATTTTGTACAGTGTGTGAAATGAGATACCTGCAAACACCTTGCTAAAAATTTTACCTAGGGAGGCCCAAATTATTGTCTGAAACCGACTCTAAACATGAAAACACTTATTACCAAATTTAGATTTTCTTGTGCTATTACGACATATAACAATATAAATAAGCTTGATGTAACCCTTTATTTACTACATCAAACTTTGTAATTATTTACGGATGTGCAAGAAGATACCTCAAAAACCTGCATAAATTATCTAAGAACACAAATTATTATTTGAAACCGATCTAAAATGAATACATATTATATGAAATTCAGATTTCTTTGCTTTTTCACATATAACAATATAACTTTTTTGGACTACGCTTTATTAATATATCATATTGTAAATTTTTACGGTTGTGCAAAGGCAATACCTCATACACCTACCTAAATTAACTAAAAGCCCAAATAATTATTTGAAACCGATCTAACATTAATACATATTACAACAAATTTAGATTTCTTTGCTATTACACATAAACAGTACTAAATAAGCTGTGGAATATGCTGTTAACACTTCTATTGAAATATTTTTACGGGTTATGCAGAAGGAGATAGCTCAAACACCTGCTAAGTTACCTGGAGCCCGCAAATTACTATCTAAACCGAATCACATGATAATATTTATAAGAAAATTTAATTTCTTTGCTATTATAACATATACACAATAAATAAGCTTGACTACGTTTTAACACTACATCAAATTGTAAATTTTTTATGGGGTTGCAAAAGAAATACCTCAAACACATTCCTAAACTACCTATTAACCCAAATTATTGTCTGAAACTGATCTAACATGAACACATATTAAAACAAATTTAGATTTCTTTGCTTTTACATATATAACAATATATATAAGCCTGATTACGCTCTGTCACCACATCAAATTGTAAATTTTGTACAGTTGTAAAAATAAGAAACCTGAAACACCTGACTAAACTTGCTAGGAGCCCAATTTATTATCTGAAACCGATCTAACATGAATACATATTACAACAAATTTAGATTTCTTTGTTATTACACATATAACAATATAAATAAGCTTGACTACGCTTTATTACTACATCAAATTGTAAATCTTTTACAGATGGTGCGAAGGAGGATTTACCACAAAAACCTGCACTAAATTAACGTAGGAGGCCCAAATTATATCTGAAAACCCATCTAACAAAATACATGATAACAAAAAATTAAGATTTCTTTGCTATTACAGATATAACAATATAAATAAGCTTGAATACGCTTTATATCTACATCAATTTGTAAGTTTTTTTACGGCTCTGCGAAGGAGATACCTCAAAAACCTGCCCAAATTAAGTAGGAGCCCAAAATATTATCTGAAACCGATATCATATGAATACATATTACAACAAATTTAGATTTCTTTGTTATTTCACATATAGCAATATAAATAAGCTTGAATATGCTTTAACACTACATCATATTGTAAATTTTTTATGGTTATGCAAAAAGGATATACCTCACACACATGCCTAAATTACCTAGGAGACAAAATTATTATCTGAAACAGATCTAACATGAATTCCTCTTATGTAATTTAGATTTCTTTGCTATTACGCTATAACATGAATAAACAGCTTCACTAAGCTTTATTACTTACTCATATTGAAATTTTTTTGCGATTTGCAAGGAAAAATACCTCAAACATTCTGCCTAATTACCTAAAAATTACATAGGAGCCAAAATTATTATCTGAAACCGAATTCTATCATGATACAAATTACAACCAAATTTAGTTTTCTTACTATACACAAATAACATATAAAATAAGCTTGGACAACACTTACAACTACAAGAAAAATTGTAAATTTTTTAGATATTCAAAGAGATACCGCTTAACTACATACCTAAATATCCTAGGAATCCCAAATATTATTTCTGAATAACCGATTTCTAACTACATAATTACATATCACAATAAATTCTAGATTTCTTTTTGCTATCAAAATAACAATATAAATAAGTGACTCCGCCTTTCATCACTACGATCAAATAATTGTTTAATTTTGTTACAGTTTGTTGGAATGAGACTCTCAAAAACTCCGCCCACAAAACCCTAACCCTACGATCCCGAAACCTAAAAGCCAAAATCATTATCTGAAACCGTCAAAACATAAATACATATTTACAACAATTTTAGTTTAAGCTATTACACAATAAACATATTAAATTAAGCTTGACCGCTTTAATCCACTTCCATCAAAATTATAATTTTTTTTTACGGTTTTTATTGGTATGTTTTGTTTACTATGCAAAGGAGGATCCTCAAAACAACCCGGCCAATAAAATACTAGGAACCCAAATATTATCTGAAACCGATCTAACATGAAATACTATTTTAACAAATTTAGATTCCTAAAAGATGCTATTTACACATTATAACAATATAAATAAGCTTAACTTCCGTTTTATCACGAATAATCAAATTGTTTAAATTTTTACGGCTTGTGCAAAAGGACATACCCTCCCAAACACCTGGCCTTAAATTAAATAGGGGAAAACCAAATATTTATCCTGAAACCGATTTCTAACACGAATTACATATCACCCAAAAATTTAGGAATTCGTTGCTATTACACATATAATAAAATAAAATAGGCTTGACAACGCATTTATTACTACATCATATTGTAAATTTTTTACGGTGTGCAAAGGAGATACCTCAAACACTGCCTAAATTACCAGGAAAACAAATTATTTATCTGAAACCGTTCTAACATGAATACGTATTACAACAAATTTAGATTCCTTTTGCTATTACAAATTTAACAATATAGATAGTTTTACTACGCTTATTACTTTAATTAACTGTTTATAAATTTTTACGGTGTGTAAAGTAGGTCCTAAAACACCTTCCTAACTACCCTTTGGAGGCCCCCGAAATTATATCTGAAAAATCATCTTTCTACATGAATACATATTATCAAGAAATTTAAGATTTCTTTCTACTAACTTCTGGATAAGTACTTGCAAGAATTACATACACTTTAATTACATATCAAATTGGCGCAAGATTTTAGAGGTTTGTGCAAAGGAGATACCTCCATTATCTGCCTAAAAAAACCTAGGAGCCCCCATATTATTATTGTGAAAACCGATCTAACCATAATACATATTACGAAAAAATTCCATGATTTCTTTCTATTACACATTATAACAAAAATAAATCAAGCTTAATTACGTTTTATTATCTACAACACAATTGTAAATGTTACTGCTGTTGGCAAGGAGATACCTCAAAAAAACCTGCCAAAAATTTACGATTAGCCCAAATTATTATTCTTGAAAACCGATCTAACCTGGAATACCCAAATTTCAACAAATTTGGATTTCTTTGTGCTACTACACATTAACAATATAGAAAAAACTTGGGACACGCTTATTACTACATCAAATTGTAAATTTTTTTACAGATGTTGTAGTATAATATACCTCAAATCATTTCCTAAATTACCTAGGACCCATATAATTATCCGAAAACGATCTAACATGAATACAATTACCATAACATTTAAAATTTCTGGTTAATTACACATTTATCAATTATAATTAAGCTTGGACAACGCTTTATGCAACATCAATTTTGAAAATTTTTTACATTGTGCAAAAAGAAAATACCTCAGAAACCCATAATTAAATTCAAATGGCAAACAAAATTAAAAAAAAAAGATATAGAAAAAATGACATATTTTAAAATAATAAAAAAAAAAAAAGAAGAAGAAGAAGAAGGGAAAAGTTATCAAAGCTTTGCACGAAGGAAGAGACTAAGGAATAATAAAAATTAGAAAATATCAAGAAAATAAAAAAAGAAAAAAAGGAAGAAATGATTTTAAGCGTAGTTGTATTTTATCAAGATTTTGCTCTTCGCTTTTTAAAAGATTTTATGAGATGTTTTACTACTTAAAAAACACTCATTTACCATGTATCTATTATTTACTTTAATCATTTTTATAATTTTTTTGTTCAATTACTTCTTTGACCATATTACTCTTATCAAAAGGAATCTATTTGACCTTATTATTTTGCTTGCCATTGACTAAAAAAAAAAACTATCTTAAATAAGGCTTATTATAAGCTATGCTTAGAGAGAATGAATTTGTCCTACTGTGAAGTCTTAATCTGAATAATTTGAAGCTCAATATTGAATAGAGAGTGAATTAACTTATCTCATAAAGGGTTATCATAGCTATAAGGAAATTAGCGAGATCATTTTTATCATCCCATTTCGCATGTCTACACAGAAAGAAGATTAGACAGCAGAATATATATACCTTATCACATACCTGCCTTCTAATTAACTAGGATAGATATAAAATTAATTATCTGTAATAACCGATATATATCTAAACATAGTAATATTCAATAATTATATAGTAATTGTAGTAATTTCTATTTAGTCTTAACTACGCAATATATATATTATATATAATATATAATATATTATATAAACAGTATAAATAAGTCATTGTATAATATATATTACTACGCTTATTATTATTATATACTACATAAATTAGTAAATTTATTATAACAGAGGTAAAATTATATTATATAATAATGTAGTCGACTACTAAAAGGTAATAAACACCTTCATATATAAACATATTTGTACATAATATAATATATATATAATATAATTTAACCATATAAGAGTATAATATAATGATACACCATAAATATTTGATATAGATTTCATATTACTGGTAAAATTATTAAATGATATATATACAACATGTAATACATAATATATACAATTAGATTTACTTTGCATATATACTTAAATGTCACATTTATATTACAATATAAATATATGTCATTGTGAAACAACTATATTTATCAATAACTATAATATAATATGTTAATTTATATATATACGGTACTGATTGCAAAGGAGTATTCCTATATCTTTATAAAACATGCCTAATATATTACTACTAGGATCACCAATAATTATTATATCTTGAAACTTGATCTAACATATGTATATATATATATATAAATATATAATAATTATACCATAAATAATATTATTATTCTTTGTATTATTATATTACATTATTATATTAAACTAATAATATATAAAAATAACGTTTTAGTTGAGGACTAATTACCCTTTAATATCTATACATCCATAATTGTTAATATATTTATTGCTAGATAGTGAGGCAATATAGTTATAAATATCTCAAACACCTGAAAACACCTATAGCTACTTAATATTACCTATTAGGAGGCCCAATATATAATTAATTATCTTAAAAAGATGCATAACATGTAAGTAATTATATTATAAGAAAATTTATATTTTACTATTTGATACTAATAAAAACATATATAAACAAAAATAAATTAAGCTGACAAATCTATATTATATCTAACACTAAATTGTAATATATTATATTAACGGTTGTACAAAGGTAATATATATGAGATATACCTATTCTAATAATACACCTGCATAAAAATTATACTATGAGTGAGTTCACCTTAATATAATATTATCTAGAAATCATCAAAACTAACATTAATACGTATAACTACAAACATAAATTATAAGATTTTCTTTGCTATTACACATATATTAAAACATATATATAATAAATCATGAGCTATCAGCTTTATCACTACTAATTAATATGAGTAAAGATACTATAGGTGTCGGCAGTTATCGCATATGGTGATGATTTCTTCTAATATCAAACGTGAACATGTACTACATTATCCATAGGAGTCACCTAAGTTTATATTATACTGAAACCGATCTAACATGTATATTTTAAATATACCTTAATTAACATACATAAATTTAGATTTTCTTATAGGTTAATTACAACATATAATCACTATTATTTCCATGTAAAATTCATAATACGAATTTATAATCAAATTGTAAATTTTTACGTTTTGTGCAAAAGGATGTAGAACCTCAAACACATAGTCACTAATATATTACCTAAGAGATAAAAAATATTCCTTTATAATACATAACACTAGATCTAACTTAATAGTATAAAAATACAATATTAATTAAGAAATTTTAGATACTCTTGTGCTATTACAACAGGTTATATAATAATTCAAACCCCCCCCCCCGAATAATAATTAACTAATTTCCACTCCCCAACATTCAGCTGTGATCTATCTCTTAACACCTCACTTAAACTGTGAGAAGTTTTGTACAACCTGCGTGCAAAAGTTGGGGGTATACTTTTCAAAACACTATAATGCCTAATAATTTAATACACTAGGAGTCCAAAATTGATTATTATGAAACCGTGAAATATCTTACTAATATGTTATATAAAACATATTATATACATAAACAATATTAGATTTTTCTATTGCTATTTATACACATAATAAACTAATATACAAGTAATTAAGTACTATGATCTAGCTTATTATTCAACTATCATCAAGTATTATCAGTATATTTTATGTATACAGTTGTAAAAAATAAATAAGGATACCTCAAACATCTGCTACTAAAGTACCTAGTAGATGCTCAAATTATTAATATATTTCTCAAACCTATATGATGTACTATAATTATAATATATACTATAATTACATATACATATTAAGATTTCTTGCCTATCATAAATACATTATATATAACACATATATATAAATAATTCAGGCTAACGCATATACTGTATCACACTATACATATCAATTATTGTAAATAAGTATTTAGCACACTGATTTTCATCAAGAGGATAGATAGCCATTCTAAATAAACATATAATTGAATTAAAATTTACCTAGTATTAATAGAGTCAACAAGTTATTATCTCTATAGTAATAACCGTAACTTATACATGAAATACTAATTTATAACAAACAATTATTAGTTTTCTATTGATAATATACTATCATATAACAATATATTAAAATAAGTCATTGAACTATTAACGCTTTTAATTGCATACATCAAATTGAGTATATTTTTTACGGTATTGTTGCATATAAGAAGTAACCTCAAAAACACCGTCACTATAAATTAACCTAATAGAGCCCAAATATTTTCTATATAGTATATTATTGTCAAAAACCAGATAACACTTGAATATTATATTATATAAGATAATTATCTCCATTTATATATATATATACAGTAATATATATATATATATATATGATGTAATATACTAATATATGAAAATAAGCTGACTAATCCGACTTAATACTATATGCCAATACCACGACTTGTAAATTTTTTCCATAGCGGGTATGT
>JABUQX010029419.1:17500-20778 GCA_015478945.1 Trachelipus rathkii | reverse complement strand
AGGTGTGTGAGATGTGACGGGACATTTGTCGCGTTTCCCGACAATTTCTGAACATTGGAGCCGCCAATGATTATACTAATGTAATTCTTTTTTTTATTTAGTTAACGTGAAGGGGAGGTTCAAACGAGGTAATCTACTCCCGACCCGTGCGTGGCGCCTTGGGGTGAAAAATTTATTTTCTAAATATAAAAATCTATTTTTTTTAATTTAATTATACAGGAGAAACGATAAAGCCAACTCATGAAGTTTCTCTTTAAAGAGTATAACACCTAAAGCCTACGCAATGTATCATAAAACGACACAGCCGCAAATTTTTTTTATGGGTACATGTTTTAAATTTTAAGGTTTCAAACGTTAGATGGATGTCTTGGTTTTTGGAGTTTATTTACTTATAAACTTAATGATATATCTGAATTTTTTTCTAATGAGAGCTTTCTGAGCCTCCAACCTCGGGCTGGTGGATCTGAGTTGCCACGTTCGCTGGATTGTTAAACAAATGTAGTTGAGTGTGAGTGTAGACGTCTATACGCGTCATCATTTTCGTTTAGATTCTCAGATTGTCAGCTATTCGGAGAACTTACGGCCATAATAATAATATAATTTAACATTAATAAATATAAAATAATGAGTATCTAATTTTGTAAACAATTTTTTATTAACACCATACTCCACTCAACTAACTATTATATAATATAATCATATAATATAGTTATATTATATATATAAAAAAATTATGTATGTACATAGTATATATTACTATTCTGCTATATATAGTACTTAGTATAGGGTATGAGAAGTTTAGCTCACCAATGGCAATACGCACTCCAACGTGGCACAGTATAAACAAACTACACACATATATATATTATATATATATTTAACTATATATATATATATATAATGTATATATATATATATATATATATTATATATATATACCTAATATATTATATATTTAGTAACTATATATACATATTTAATTATATATATATATATAATAATACTATAATATAATATATATATTATATATATACTATATTAATATATATATATATATATATAAAAAATATCTATATTATATATATATTATTAAAATATATATATATTATAATTATTTCGATTTTGCTGCTTGTATTTTAAATTCTAAATCTATTTCCGTATTGTCATTTATATCGGAATTCTCTCATCTCTAATTTATCCTTTAGTGTTAGATATTAACTCGCCATGCTTTCCTCTTTACTATAATCATCCGTCTTCTCTCTCCATCAAGAGAGTTAATGCTCTTCTTTTTCAAGAGGGTTTTTTTTTGCCAAAGAAACGTTTCAGCTTTACTAACCTCAAAACTCGTCTACTGGGGAAAATAAACGAAAATCAGGTTAGATCTTTTATGTTTCCTACCAAAATATAAAATCTTATTCTTTTACAATTTCACTCTTTTGTGTCCTTTTTCAGAACATACGAAAAGGATAAGATTTTATGCTTTTTACTCTTTGCTACTCTGTTTGTCATTTCTAAAAATTTATGCACTGAACTATTAAATTTAGGATTTAATTCTGTCTTATTGTTAGATGCATGCTTTACTACTGTCTGTTATCTATAGATAAAAAAACAAAAAAGATAAAAATTACATATTTAATTATTTCTGAGTCCTTAGATATATATTCTAGCACAATAAATCTGTCTGTTCTAGCATAATCAACATTAAAAACAAAATATATATATATATTTTGCAGCTTTCTGGACTCTCTGTCCTACTGCCCTACTTTCCATCTAGCTCTCTAATTATTATAGATGCATTTTTAACAGTGTACGTTTTTTTGTTATGTTTTGTTTGTTTTGTCTTTTAGCATGACTCCAACACAAGTAATTTACACAATACGTTCTTTACTCACTCTGTTTTCTTTTTAAAATATCGAGCTTACTGCTTAATCATTGTAACTATTTTAATTAATATAGTTTGATTTATCAATTAGCCTATATCTCGTCTATGATATCAACTTTATTTATAGAAGAAGAAAATTAAAATACCTCACTATATATATATATATATATATATATATATATATTATATAGTAATATTATATATACTTATAATAATATAACTATTATTACTATCTATATATACATCTATATATAATATTATATAATATAATGATTTGATTTTTGACCGTCGTCGGAGTTGGATGCATTGGAAACAGCTGAACAATAAAGAAATGAGAAGAAACAAGAAAAAATCAAAAGAGACTGAAGAAGATGAAAACTCTAGGAGAGTTACTGATGTATTAATGGAAGCCATTTTATTGTTTAGAAGAAGAAATTTTACCAACCTGAATAAACATATTTTAAAAATTATTTGATCAACCTATTCGAATTAAGAATAAAATAAAAATTAGTCAATTAATATTTAAAACGCAGCAGCCGCCTACAAATTTCTAACTTCAGTCTTATTATAATGATTTCACTAAAATATTCTGTGAAGGAAGAAAAATTTAGGAATAGTTCTTTAATTTATAATTTTGGATTACAAATAATTACATCCCCTTCTAGGCGTATATTTGTCGAAAATGGAATAAAGTAGTTCCAGACGAAGTCAAGGAACGCAAAAAGAAGATTTTCATAGCTATTCACATAAGTATCTCGGAAATGATTGGATGTTTCGTCGCCGTCAGAACATATGAAGATCTCTTGTTTTTATAGGCCGACAGGGTTAGCAACCCGGTCCTTTCTTCTGCTTGCCATACTCCCTGACCAGCGTTGGTAACTTTATGGCCTAGAAGCAAGCTTCCCTAGAGAGCTCTAGGGGCGATTTTGAGGCCTAATGGGCAGAAGGATCTCAGTTCTACTGAACAGGGCGAAAACCCTACCTGCAGGTGTTAACTCCGAGGCATCAAAACCGTTGCGCCGAGAAATGGCTTCCTGGAGTGTTCTAGGTTGTGAAACACATTTCGGCGCCAGAAGGAGAAGACGCTGTACCAACTGCGGACAGGGCGAAAGCTCTTCCTGGAGTTGTTATAGATTTAGATTATATATATAATATATGATATAATATATATTAATATATATATATATAATATATAATACGATATAATATTATCTATATATCACTAATAATAACATAATTATTATATATTATATATATATATATATATATATATAAACATATTATATATTAGTATATATATATATACTATAATAAGTCGCAGATTTGATTTCTTCAATTATCTTAAATGAAGGGATACGAGGCTTTAGAAAATAAAAAACAGAATACATTGTTGAAA
>JABUQX010029419.1:5000-12500 GCA_015478945.1 Trachelipus rathkii | reverse complement strand
TGCTCCGCCCTACTAAGAGGCTGTACTCTCCCGCTCTGGCCTACAAAGAGGCCGCACAAAGAGGCTCTGTCTCCTGCCAACCAAAAGGCAGCTCTCTGGCTTACAAAGAGGTCCTGCTTTTTCTCCTGCCTACAAAGAGGTCGAGCTTTTTCGCCTACAAAGAGGCCGAGCTTTCTTCTGTCTACCAAGAGGCAGATCACCTCCACCAGCCACTACAGAATTGGCCTCTTCCACGGACTACAGAATTGATGACTACAACTTGTGAAGTGGAGGAAGAAGAAAAAGAAATAACTCTCCTAGCACTCCTGTCACTTCATATATTATATATTATATACTAAGTATATATAATATTAATTATATATATATATTATATATTATATAGTACAGTTATACTATATATTTATATATATTAGTATATATCATTATATATATATATATATATATAATATGTGTCGTTGGGATTGTGACACAGTTCACTACTTTCGCGCCTAATGGATAGATGTCCAAATGATCAGAGTCGGACAAGAGCGTCATGGTGATTCTCAAAAATGACAAGCCTCTCCTCACCTCCTGCGGAAGATATGATCCTCGAGGATGTAACCCCCGCATTTCCCTGGGCTTAGGATTTTCCTTTAAATTATCTACCATTTTGAATTTGGGGTGCGTAAAATTTGTTTACCAGCCTAATTCCTCTATTCAGACGGAAAATATAGAATTAAAATCCCGGTGCCAGATCATATTCTGCCTCAAATGCAATATGACTATGCAGTGAGCTCAACCTCAGTATTATGCAACACCTGCCAACTCTGTTATCATCTAAAATGCAGCAACTTCAAACCCCTCATCAGTACTCTCTCCAACATGGTCCTGCCACTTATGCAGAGACCTCACCCTAGAATTCTCTATACGATTCTCATAACCCAATCAATTTAACTGTAAACATCTAAAATATAAACGGCATTAAAAAATAAACATGAAAAAATCGCACGCACATAACTAATACAACATAAACATAGCCCTCATTAAGAATCCACATACAACAGAAATTTATCTGGCCTGTTTCTGCTCAACAAGCGCAATGAACAAGACAAGTAGTCCCTCAACATATCGTTATCGGAGAATGACTACTATATTAATAATATCCAATTCCAAACACGATACATCATACCATCCTATGAACAGATGACCAAATTTCCACTTACTAATCAATAGGAAATATAATAATTACTAACACAATCTGTAGGGTAATTTTTATGATTCTCCCACTCCATTCCAACACTGTCCACAGGGTTATGTCCCTAACCTGTTCCTTTTTTCACAACATAACAAATTTATAGTATCCCGAGAATATAATGCACTTCCCGTTTCATGGATTACCACTTACAAGAAGCCACAAATCTCATATTATAATATATATATGTGTTGTGTGTGTTGGTGTGTGGTGTGGTGTGTGTTGTGTGTGTGTGGTGTGTTGTGTGTTGTGCGTGGTTATACACAAAACACACACACACTACAAACACACACATCACACACGCACACACGACCACACCACCATATATTATATATATTAGTATTATATATATATATATTATATATATATATATAAGCTATATAATATATATCTATATATATATATATATATTTATTTATATATAATATATATATATAATATCTTTATATATATATATTATGATATATTTATATTAATATATTATTATATTTACTAATATATTAAAGATTCAATAGACTCATAGATATATAATTTATAAATAAAATATATATTATATAATATAAATATATATATATTTTAATATATATATATATATTTTATATTATATCCAGAGTCATGAACTTTTAACAGCTTACATTCCTCAGTTCTCGACCAACCGATAATCAAACGCAAATGCCAACTTTACATACGACCCATCCCTGATATCTGGTTTCTGCTTACCTAAATCATTAGTTCACGAAATATGGAAAAATCAATTTCTGTAGTGTACTGAGCCAATGGAGGCACTATTCTACTCAGATCACAATTCCAATCATCACAGATCACTAAACTCCTTCATCGCATCTTTAAAAAAACATATATCAACTACTAGAAAGAAAACAAGCAAGCTATATACATACTGTATAATGATTTTCTCCTTTCAATCATTGTAGTTATTGTTAGCTCGTTTCAACAAAGCTATGAACCTTTCAATAAATAATTCTAGAAAGCATCTTAAATGCAGCTGTCGACATGAGCAGCACCACAAGTTCAACAGTACCGCGCACTGTCTCACTTGGTTTTTCTCTCGCCGTGTCTGTCATTCCTCTACCTAGTAGCGATTCTTTTCAGACAAAAATGACAAACCGGTCTCTAAGAAATTAAACCTAAATCATAACTCAACAATGTATATGCAATTAATCAATTAATCTAAATATTAAGAATTGGAAAGTAACGAGTGACACAACTATGACCTCAGATGGTTAAATCTTCTCGTAAATAAAATCCACATACGACATAAACCATCACATCGAACTTTTGTACAAATCAATAATCTACTACACCCAATACATAATAATAATATGGCTAATGAAACGATTATTTCACTATTGATTTACATTATTTTGAATAACATTATACCTACCACGACTCAGAGATGGTCAGAGCACTGCCATAACGATTTCATGACTGTTACATTATGTTAGGGGATTCAAAAGTTTGGAAACCCATGTACCATTTCCCCCTTGAGCAAGTTCAAATAAAGAAATAAAATGACCTTGATGATTTATATCATTAAAGGGGTCAAGTACACATATCTTGTGTCAATATCACGAACAAAGAAGTTCACTCCACATGAGCTATGCGCTATGCCCTATCTATCAACTATGATAGCTATTTTACGTACTAAGTCCAATGGAAATTATTTCCATACATCATCTTAACCATCTTATTTGAAGTCATGGCCACAATAACATACAAATAGTTATAAAACTAGCAAACCATCCATATCTAACTATAGCTTCGGTAATACTTTATATCATAATACCTTCTCGATGAGGCCATTCCTGCGTCCGATGAAAAATTATCTCTTATTTAAGAGACTCGGATTGGAAACACCGTCTAGTCAATTCCTGACCTACTACCACTCTGTTATTAGAGATGATTTACAACAAAAGCGTTGATACTAAAATGCATTCCTAATCTACCGACGCTCTCCATATATCGAATACCAATTCCACAGCACATTGTTCTTACAGGATTTTTAACCAAACTCCCCCACCATCTACGTACTCTCCTTGTAGCAATAGACATCACAACAAGGCATTTTTTGATTCAGTCTCCGTCACCTTTTAATAAACAAAGCTTAACACAGGTACACTCTCAAAGCACAAAAAACATCAAGCAAATTTCCTATCCCGTTCGCACAGTCAGCTAGCAAGAGTCATCAAGGATTAACCTCCTCCATGTATACATTATATAAGGGATCCCTAGGAGTCATTCTTTTACTTAACTCTTTGCCTTTTTATTCACGACCTCTCTCATCCACTTTCCCTTCCATAAAATTAATAGTTATCGCTGATATCTACAATAGCTCAAAATCCCTCTATATATACATAGCATGCAGAGAATATAAAATATATAAACCAATTTTAACAATGGCTAACAAAAAACAGAATGAATGCATCACCTCAAAAATCAACTATTACCTTACTCATCCCAAAACAGAAGAGAATCTAACATTCATCCAGCAATTTTTCTATCAACTTAATAAACAACCCACCATCCAAGATTTGACCTTTGACCACATCATAACATTCACCCCCCATAGCAATATCACTTAGAGTCACCATAAATTTAATTGTACAGAAAGCCTGAAAACACTAACTAGGACAACTTTCATCAACATAAAGAAACCCTCACAATAGAATAGCACACACACACACCACACACACACACACAACACACACCACACACAGCCACCCACACACCACACACAACACACACACACATACACACATACACACACAGCGTATATATTTATATATATATATTATATATATTATATATATATATATATATACTATATATAATATATATATATATAATATATTATATAATTATATACTATATCAATATATATATTATATATATGTATACATATATATCTATATTATATATTATAATATATTAAATATATATATATATATATATATATTATATATAGATATATATATATACCCTTACCCATTCCTAAATTATACCTCACCTTCCAGGGCTAGCACAATATCATAGTCCAATATTCAGAAATTAGAAAACGTTCAAAATAAAGCTCTCAGAATAATAATAGGCTGCTTTCCCTCTACAGTTTACATCCATCAATTATCTACAAACCGAAACAAAAATTCTCTCTTTATCAGCCTATGTTGACATGATAGACTGTCAATTTTACAGTATATCAATCTCAATAAATCACTCACATCACCTAGAAAGGAAAAAAATCACACCAAAATTATACTATGTTAACATATTCCAAACGCTCCCCTCCCACCTCCAGATATTCCTTCTACAAAACACACCCACACTCAATTAAACCAAAGAACGATATCCGGATATCCAAATAATACCATACTTTAAGCACCCCCTCCCCCGAAATATCCCCTACGAGACAAACTTAAAGCAGTCTAACCTTGGAATAGTTCCATCTTGTCTCTCTAGACATCATCCCTCCCTTCAAGAATACAAATATAAAATTAATAAAGCACATTCCTCCGCTGTCAAATATTTCTTTTCCAGACTAAACGACGACATATGACAACTCCTGCTAGCCTGCGTAATTTAACGAGCATCAGACGCAATTTCAGCACAATTATTCTAACGGGACTCTATGCTAGCCCTTCCGTGGTGGCAAAATGTCTCGAAGTAACCCGTTTCTCGTAGGAGAGGGGGGGAGCAACAAACTATATATATATATATATATATATATATATATATATATATATATATATATATATATATATTAATATATTATATATTATATTATATATTATATATATATATAAATTATATGAATTATCTATTTGATCAGAAATCCTTTTATATACTAGCTTGAAAATATCTAAAAACCGCAAATTTATCGCATCACTGTGCTCGATCGTTCAAGCTTTTGGTTCTACATCCTGTAGTTACCCTTGCAATTGCACAGTTACAGAACATCATCTATTTGAGTATGTTGTGTGTTTGTGTGACGCAACGGTAGACATTTGAGCGCTGTTTAATGGTTTTTTCTTTTCTTATATTTAAAAGCAATATAATTTTCTACTCACATATATGTTTCGAAAAAAGAAACGTTCTTTATTAAGAAACTAAAAACAGGAAACGTAGTGGGAAGAGGAACATTTTTAAACACAAAGGAAATAGAGAAGAATGTCAGGTAAAATTGTAGAATTTAAAGCTTATTTGAGAAATAAAAGCCGTAACAAATTGTTATATAATATATTGTATATATATATATATATATATATATAATATATATAATATACTATATAATATATATAATATATTAGTATATATTATATATATATATATATATATATATATATATAGAACGACTCGTTGCGATTAATATCGAGTATCACTATCGCTCCACTCAACACGATTATATTATTTAAAGATATATATAAATAAATTGGTGTTGTTAGTCCTCATTCTATGGTTGCCTATCATCTTCCTTAACGAATTTGCAATCAATTAATTTAGATTAGAACCAATTTAGTATATTTCATAACCCCCAACATAGTATCTAATACACGGACCCACCTGTACAAGTAACTCTCATACTCTTATACTCTATATTTATTTTTTGGCGTGGTGAGCTGTGCTCGTTTACTGCCTCATTCCTCCTGCAGTGAATCCGAGTTACCACAGGCCTGCTCAGGTCGCCCGCACATCATAACCTCCAAGGCCACCCGCCTCTCCCCCTCCGTATCTCAACTTCCCTATACTCTGATAATAAAAATAATTTAATTCATATCAGTCCTATTATCCTTAAACTATCTGGCGATGTACACCCTAACCCTGGCCCATCAAAGTATATCTGTCGTTCCATCTACAACAAACACATTACTGATAACCAACCATCTATAAAGTGTTCCCACTGCAATAAATAGATCCATAACAGATGTTCCCCTTTCACGACACTGCCCCATTAAAACCACACATAGACTTGCTTCATTTGTAACCTCCCTACAACTTCCCCACCACTAAAAACTTGAGCAATAATAATTTAACGATATAAATCCTTCAAATTAATATAAATGGCTTGAACAACAAACATTAAGAAATTCTAGCTTTCCTCTACAAACATAGCATTGATATAGCCCTAATACAAGAAGCTCATACACATCAAAATTCCCCAAGAGAACAATTTTATGAATATGACTCCATTTATTCAGACACACAACCAGAAAACCACGCCCTATTAACAAAAATCAAAAATAACCTGTCCTACCATAACACTACCCGAGAAACCATCAACCTATTAAACGCCCAGCCTCTATACTCAACATCCAGTCATTTACTATGCTTATCAGTAATATCTCACACAACATATTAAATATATACATCCCCATCTCAATATTGTCCGAACAACTACAAACCCAATATAAATCCTATCAATACAATTAACAATTTAATAATAGGAGGCGATTTCAACGCCCAACACACAGCCTGGTATAGGGAACACCTCACAGATAACCGAGGAATTCACATTCTTGATGAACCTAGATACCTTAAATATACTAAATTACAACAACCTAACCTCCCAACCCAAATTCCACCACAAGCAAACCAAACCAAACATAGTCAGGTATCATTTCTTCTCTCCTTCTCTTTTCACCAACCTAACATTTAACACAGAAATGGATCTCCCATCATACCATTTCCCAATAAAATCACATATACAACAACAAAAATAGTCTTCCCAACAGAGAAAAATAGTACTGTCAACCTTTACAAACTACAAAAATGCAAATTGGCAAAACTTCACCTAAAGAAAAAAAGAACATGGCAGTTAATAAAGCTTCTTTGCAACTCCCAACACACACACTTCATACCTCCCACGACGCATTCACAGCCACAAATTAAACATCATACTCACTTTCTCACCAAAACAACCACTCGCATATCCCATTGCACACCAAAACTAATCCAATATCTCTAACAAACCAATTCACCCAAATAATAAAGATAATAAGCAAACAAAAATAATTGGTTCGGAATTAGTAACATCTTTATCTTCGTCTGCGGTAATTGTTCTAGTGGTGCTGAAATTCTAAGCTCTGGACTGTGGAATACTGACTTTATAGCAGTGGGAATATCTGAGTATTTAATATTATGTCTAGTCCTGGCTGTTATTCCTGATATCTATAACTTACAAAAATAAAACAGCCAGTGGAATTGTCTTTCGGTTCTCTCAAAACTATTGGAATTACAAATTCCATCTGACGAAATAC
>JABUQX010029419.1:0-2500 GCA_015478945.1 Trachelipus rathkii | reverse complement strand
TAACCTAACTATATATATAATATATATATATATATATATATATTAATATTAATTATATATATATAATATAATTTATTTATATATTATTATATATATATATATATATATAATATATATATATATATATAATATATATTAATATTATATATTATAATATATTAGTATATTAGTATTTAATATTTTATATTATATTATATATATATATATATATATTATATATTATATATTAATTATATATAATATATATATATTAATATATATATATATAGTATATATATATATATATATAATATATATATATATTATATATATTACCTCACGCATATAGTTGTTATAGTACACTGTTTTGACATTGCTTATTAACAATTGTTTGTCACAGGAACGAATGTCGAGGTAAGTTCCTCAGTCCAACAGTAAATAAACAGTAAAATTTTCTTAAGTGGCAATTTAGAAATCTCAGCCAGGTATCTTTTCTTATGAAAAGTCTAACTTGTTTACATGGAAAATCGTGTACACTCCACCAGTTACATTGTAGTGGTTTTCATAAAAATGTATCCATTTCATTGGACGTATTGTGAGATAACTTGTTTTTGAATAATATTAAATTTTTTTTTTAAAAATTCACAAAACAACGGTATGCACAAACATTAGTGTGTAACCCACTTCAAGATTATAATTTATTTAATTTTCCATTGTTTTAATAAATAAATTCACAACTAAACATCAATAATAAACAAATTCAGGGCTTAGAACAATATTCTATGTAAACCACAAATTATACCGTTCTCCTATATTAATTTCGAATTTTGCAGCTGCGCGCGCTGTTGCAACCATTTTGCTTCGAAAGCGTAAATTGTCCAAAACACTATAACTTCGGCCTACATTCTTTCACACATAATGATAGAAATATATTATGATATATTATATTATATATATATATATATGATATATTAATATATATATATATATATATAAATATATATATATATTATATATATATATATATATATATATATATAATATAATATACTATAATGGTAATAAATGTTCTTAAATGGATAAAACTAAGAAATGCATTTTATGATCTAAGGGAAAAATAAGAAATGAGAACTTTTATTTATTTTAAACTAAAATTTGTGAAGCTTCATCAAGTCGATTTTGTGTACTTTTTATTATCTGTCTAATATGAGATTATTTTTCATTCCTGAAATTATTTTTATGCTGCAGTTAATTTGATTTGTTGTAATTATTGAGCGTAATTATTGAGATAAATGAAAACTTAAACTAAACAATACCATAAGGTAGATGCCCAGCACGTTGCCGTACTTGCATGGCAGACCTCTCGCAGAAGCGATTGCTCCAAATGCGCTCTGCGCGCGAGCGATGCCTTGTAACAACTTACTCGCGCTGTGCGAGTATGAAAGGTGAGTATGAGCAGTGAACAAAGCGTATGGACAACTTCTTCACAATACCTCGGTATTTTCTTTGTATTCTTTGGTGTTGTTTCATTCACACTGTAGGGTGTAGTCACGAGTTTTCACCTTATGAACTTTGCCGCCATCACTGACTCCATATAATTACTTTTGACTGACTACCTTTTGCTTCACACTCCTAATACTTTCGAAATTACAAAGGAAAATGCTCCTCTGAACCCTCTTTGTCGCATATAATTTCCCCTCTGAAGAAGAACTTTTGTGATACGACTTTTCCACACTTTACCATCCTTTCTCTTCAGCTTTTTAACTCCAAATTTAATCGCTATGCACAATCCTTC
Source organism: Trachelipus rathkii (assembly GCA_015478945.1). Lineage (NCBI taxonomy): Eukaryota > Metazoa > Arthropoda > Malacostraca > Isopoda > Trachelipodidae > Trachelipus > Trachelipus rathkii. The sequence goes on along the minus strand of JABUQX010029419.1, from coordinate 726 downwards.
ATGCTCTACTAGTGAACAAAGGCAATATATATATATATTATTATTATATATTATTATATATATATATTATATATATATATATTATATATATATATATATATATATATATATATATATATATAACGGAAAATAGAACTATGTAAAAAAACATTTCCCACTCACTTCCCGTTTTCCATTACCACACTATCCAATATCAGCGAATGAGGGACGCTTCGTTTCTTGCTTCGAGTTCCACTTCCGCTCCTCTATTAAATATATCAATACGTTATACTCACATTCTGATTTATATTTATATAATATACTATTATATATATATATATATATATATATATTTAATATATTTATTATATATATATATTATATATATATATATATATATTACATATTAATATATATATATATATATATATTATATATATTATATAGTATTATTATTATTATATAATATATAATATTATATATATTATTATTATATATGATATATATATAGTTATATATATATATATCAGAGTGCGACTCCTATAATCGTGCTTAGCACGAGTTAACATTAGAGAAACGATTAATCCTTTACAAAAATCATAATGCTACGATTTAAATGCTCTTTCTTTTGTTTTAACAAAATATTGCTCAGAATAAATAAACATATTACATAGATAAATATAACAATATTATTGTAAATTGAAACAAAGTGTTAATGAATAATCAGCTATTACTTAATCCTTTGTG
>JABUQX010029418.1:7500-14960 GCA_015478945.1 Trachelipus rathkii | reverse complement strand
TTAACAGTATAAGAAACACTAATTTGTATTTCACGATAATTCCAAAAGGTTTCCTACACGTAATGAATAGTGCGAGAACAAGCAAAGTTAAAGGTAGGTTTGAAAGTTTTACTTGAAAGGAAGACATTGAAAGTACGTTACCATGTAAGAAAAGATCACCTCGATTATGTATTCATTCCACCCCGATAGACCAAGCCCCGAAATTTCCATTTGAAGATTAAAGAACCCAAAGTGTGCGGGGTTCGCTCTTGTTTAATTGAAAAATCTTTCCCCTATGAGCGTAGCTCCTTCTGCACGAAAGAGTCCTTAGAGATAGAACAAAATAAAGTTTATTCTCAGAAGAGAAGGGAAGAGTTTAACATTATAAGTAAGGAAAAGGGTAGGAAGTTAAGGAAATGTATTGTTTGTAGAGTTCTTCAATAAAACGGTCAATGATACGGGTAAGAAACGGCAGCATACATTCAAAGTTATTCCAGATAAAGAATAGTATTCGGGTTCATCAGCTGTATCTTGAAAAATTGATGGAAAGTCATTAGTGAAGTTATTATTGAAATCATCATAATGGATGGCGTCAGTGAATGGTGAAGAATGTCTTTATTTTGATATAAAGATTTTCAAAAAATTTAAGGTTGAAGATAAATAAACAGAACATATGCATGTTTGTGCTATATGAAAACACGTGAACAGTGAAACTGTTGTGGTTATAGGGGCCGCAACCGCCTTCGCATAAAAAATTGAAGATATAGACTGCAGGATGTTGTAGATTAAGTTTCGCTGCAAAGCACCAATACACCTGAGTTTCGGTTAGGAACAAGACAGGATATATTAATGAAGGGTTGTGGTGTTCAATAATGTGGAGACTAAGATTGATTCCACGTAAGTTGCATAAATTAATAAAAAATGGGAATTGGTTATTATATTCAATGGCATAGACTTTTAAGTAAAAACTTCATCAAAAGAGTCTCCAAACTTCTGATAATTGGTCGAGATGTGAATGAAAGGCATTCTTTGGATGAGACTCTTCCTAGCATCTCTAATATTTTTAGATTCCCTTCTATATTTATAATTTTTTTAAGAAATAATGTGTGCATGCTTGATTGTTGGATGCATGTGAAGAAGGGAGTGGGGTGGGGGAATGCTCATTGGACTTACACACTTTGTGCTCAATTGCACCAATGCTGGTAATGCTCTCTGGGTAAGTGAGGCGCAAGAGGAACGAGTCATTGGGTGATGTAGTGAAGTAAAATTATATATATACTATAATATATATATATATATATACTATAAGATATATAATTATATTATATACTATATAACTATATAGTATATATACTTATATATATTATATATGCTATATATTATAAGTTGTGCAATTAAACGCAGAATCGTGGGTCAGAGCTAACCACTCTTGAAGCTCACCATCTCCAAGCGGTAAGGGGTCAAAACCACTTAGGACCCAATTACAAATATATATATACTATATATATATATATATATATATATGATATATATATATATATCATATAATATCATTATAGTAATATATACTAAATATAGCCTATATATATATACACTATATATACTTTTATATATATATATATATATATTTATATATGTTATATATTTTGATATATATTATATATAGTATAATATATAATATATATTACTAGATTATACTAAGTTAGTGATATATATAGCTATATTACTTATAATATATATATATATTATACTATATATATATATTATATATTATATATAACTATTATATATATATACTAATATTGTATATATCAGTACTATTGATATATATATAGTATAATATACGCACAATTATAGTATTATACATATTAATATATATATAAATAATATATATATATATACTAAGTATATATATATAGTATATATATATATATATAATAATAATATATCATACTTCACCTCGTCAAAATTAACCCCCCACTAAAGGTACGTGGAGCCGAAGGGTTAGAAAAAGGCTGAATGAACCCGTGAAGGCACTTTATTAGACAATGACATTATATTGGTGGATTCCTCCCCGAAGAACCGTAGCTTGATAGGCGGTGTGAGGCCAAGGTAGCAGAAAGGGTCTGCGCCGCAGTTAGGATTCGGAGGGTTTGCGCTCTGCAGACACACAATGTTGTCACGTACGGCGAGTGCCGTGGGGGTCTTTGGTCTGTCTCAATACCATATATGACCCCCTCTGACACGGATGACTTCCTTACACCGTCCTGGCATGCTCTCGATGAGTGGGGAAATGTCCTGGACAGTGATTTCGATCCCATCAACGCATGTGGTGCCCTGTCGAGGTTTGGCGAGGGTCCGAGGAGAAAGTTGCTAGCTGGTCGGATTCTGACGGTTTCAGGAAGTCCCACAAATGCCTATTGTGTTAAGGTCCGACTAATATACTGCCACACCGACGCCCGTAATTTGAACCGCTCCAAGTAGTCGTTTTCACACATTGTGCCCTTGCTGTGTTCTTGCATTGTTCATTGCAATTAGATGGAAAGAGCTCACTCAACGTAGGCGCAAGTATGCACGATGTATGGTTCAAGGGATGTCTGTGATATACCTTCTACGGCTCTGTAGGAGGTGCTTCATCAAAATGTCTGCAAAACTCCATAGCCGCCCTGATAAAAAGAGATGCCTTCCCAGACTATAACTGGCCCACCTCCAAACGGCGGCCTGCATCGTGCAGCGCATTGCATTTCTCGAACCTCTCCGGCGGTCGTCGAAACTCTAGCACGCCCTGTCCGAGGTTGTACAGACACCCTCGACTCGTCGTAAGAGCACCTATTGGCCAAATCGTCGTTCCGCTTCAGTGATGTGTTCGTTCTGCAAATTGCCAAATCGCGCCCCTTGATGTGCCGCTGTGTGAGGTCGACCTTATGCAGGCCTTTCGCGGTCCTTAATTATTTCTACAAAGCGCGAGCCCACTTATTGTTCAACTTCACCCTGGTGCACGTGTCCCTCTCCGCCAGCTGGTTATCTGAAGAAGTCGTGTCGTTTGTGGCGCCTCCTCGTAAGGCACGCAGACGCGTATAAACCGTCTTCCACCGCGGTGTTCTTGGCCTTGGGCCCTACCTTGTCCTCGCCCACGATCGGTGGTTTTCTTGGTATACCGTGACCAACCCGTGCAATCGTGTGTGGGCTTCACCGAGCCGTCGACCAAGTAATGATAACCCGTGTCCTTCGGCGTGCTGTTGTTATCTGCACACTCTGTGATCTCTTGACAGTTAACTCACTATCCTCCTCCATGTTTAGTCGGAGTCTTTCATAACCGCTGAGGATGATCCTCGGCCCTCAATTAATTACCCCCATCAATAACCTTCCTCTACCTCTTCCAGGTCTAGTTACTTGGTTTTTATTGTTTCCTAAATTTATCGCGGTGACGGCGCGCCCCAATACTGCAGCGGATTCTCTTGCGGGGTGGTTAACTTAGTTCGGTGGATGCTGTATCTGTGTTGGACTGTGGTTTCATGGGTTAGTGGCCTTCCTCGTTCATCGCAGTGAAAGTTCTACCCTAGTGTCGTGCGTTTTTTTGACGAGGAGCATACTATATATAAATACTTATATAAATAGTATATACTATATATAATATATATATATATATATATATATATATATACTATATACATATACTATACTATATATATATATAGTATAATATATATATATATATATATATATTTATAAATTATATAGTATATATATATATATATAATATATATATATATATATAATATATTCGGCAAAGTGGTAGTCTCATTACTTAGAAGCTTATACTTAATGTGTCTGGCTTCCAGCATGGGACGATTTAATACTGGTTTGTAAATTTGACAAAGCTGTGTGACCCTCTACCCCTCGCTCACGACTCCCCCATTTCGATTAAATAGAAAGATTTTTTATATTTTTTACGTCTTAAAATTCGAATCAGAGAAATCTATCAATTAATTAATGGATTCATTATTGCATCCAATGCTCTAACCACAGACACTCGCAGTCACAAAGTTTTACACTTGAACATACAAATATATTTTGAGAAGCTAGTAACAGATAGTTCTACATGATCGACAGGTCTAATGGTCGACATTTGTAAAAAAAAAAAAAAAAAAAAACTGGTTATTTAGAGTTTTTCTAATGAATCCAACAAAACAACTAAACCTATAACCTAACCTAACCTAACCTAACCTAACCTAACCTAACGCCTGCGGTTGATTGTATGGGAAACTTTTTTGATTCGTGTTAACCATTGGACCTGTTGAACATTTGGGCTAGTCCCCATATTTTGAGTAGAAATCCGAATAGAGTTTGATGAAATTTATATTAGTTTTAATTTTGTTGAGATGTAATATTTCGAAGTTTGATTATGAGTAAGCATTTTTGTTATGATTTCAATGTTTTATTAATGTACAAAACAGACAGCAATATTAAATATTAGTAACGTCGCTGCTTAGTCGCATTAAGTTTAATAACTGAAGACCAGCAAATATATTCCACAGGATGTAGGGACACCCTAATTTAGCAGCCACAAAATGATTCCGTAATAATGGACATTGTATTTATGATATAAATTATTAATCTATATTATAATAATATATTTATACTATATAATAAATAATAATATAGTATATATATATATATATAATATATATACTATATATATATAGTATATATATATATATAATATATATATAATACTAGTATAATCTTAGATCTGTCCTTTAAAAGGAACTTAACCGATATATATCGAACGAACATGTAATCGATTTTTTTCCATTATTTCAAGGCTTGATTAGTGCGGTAAGGTTGCCAAAAGCTTATTATTTTTGTAACTAAAGGAATACCCAAGATTAAAATCGCAAAGATGGAAAGATTCAGGGTCTCTCGGCCTCCGCGGGGGACACGTCCCCCTCTGTCCCATCGTCGGGCTCGAGCCCCTTAAAAAAAATAATTTAAATTTCCTCTCTTTTTAAAAGAATTACCGATTCAAAAATTAACCATTGATAAAAAAAAGCAAACATGTGCCAACCCTTCCGCTCCGGTCTATTGGAGTTTTTAGCTAAGGCACGCTAAACACTCCCCAGCTGCACGCAGTAGGATTTCTGCCGGATTGCGATATCTGACTTTTTATGAACTTCCTTTTAAAGGATAAGTGCCTTTATGAATATTATATATACTATATACTATATATATATATTTCTATTTATATATTATATATATATATATATATATAATAATATATATTTTATATATATATATATATATATATATATATATATATAAACTATAGTATATACTATATATAATTAAAATATATATATTATATATATATATATATAATAATATACTATATATCTATATATAACTAATATAATATATATACTATATACTATATATTATATAATATATATATATATATATATATATATATATATATATATATATATTCTCTATTTTCAGATTCTGCTTAAAAAAATTATTAAATATGTATTTCTATATAATGGCTACAAGAAGTAAAACTTTTAATTCTTTGTTTAGTCGGCCTTGTGAATTTCCAGTTGCGATGGTTCCATCGAAAGCTGACGTTTACAGGCATTATCTATTTATTATTAAGAGAGAATAGATCCCCACAAAAGGATCGGCAACCGCTAAAGAATGTCTTAAAATTGTTGCAAGTGATATGATAAACATTTGAGATAACTTCTCCTTCCCTTGCATAGGATTTAATGGTGTATGGCCTATGGCTGTGCAATAAGCTTTAAATGTAAATAAAAAAACAAATGCCCGACGGAGTGATTAGTTCAACCAGAAAATGAAAACACTCGATGAAATGTTTGACACTTCTACTCGTATTTGTTATGAAATGAAAATATCAATAAAAGACTGTAGGTTGAAAGATAAAATCCCAATGATTGAATGGGAATCTTTTGTGGGACAGAAAGAACGATGAAATCTACTTGGAATAATTGATAGAGCAGCGACTAGTGTCAGGACAAGACCTCAAGTTAGGACGGAGAGGTTAGCAAATCACACTAGTTGAAGGGTTGGCAGGGGCAGGGGAAGAATCATCAATATAGGTAGTAGTGTTCCATTAACTAGCACAGAAGTCGTGCAAGTTACTGAAGAGGAGAGAATTTAAATAGAAGATAGTAATAATGATGATGCTTATCTTCTAGAAGTTGAACAAAGAGAAAGTGTACAGAATAGGTTTACATACAAGAATTTGTCAATAACAGCTGATAGATATCGCTTAAGTTCAAGGGCAGCTGCAGCTCTTTATAACGCAGCATCATATGCGGATTTATTGGGGCTTTGGGGACTTACCCCCCAAACCAAGGTTCAAGCCCCCCCCACCACTAGTTGCAAGACTCTAGTGTAAATTTTCCCCCTATAAAAAATATCTCAATATTTCACTTTTTCAAAAACTTATTCGTTCCAAAAAGTTAAATATTAAGATATTTTTTTTTATATATATATATATATATATATATATATATATATATATATATATATATATATATATATATATATGCTTAACATCATGAGACTTACATGATGTGAAAATTATTTCTCGAAACTTTCATTAGCAAAATCTTTTCCTTAGAAGAAAGATTTTTCTTTAGCCTAAAAAAAATTCTTTCATTAGCATTGTAAAATTTGTTTTCTCTTTTTCATTATTTAAAAAAAAAAATTTTTATTTACATAATTAATAATAAAATATGGTTTAAATAATTTTAAATATCTGATTATTTGAAGAAAAAAAATCTATTAAAATATTATACACTATAATTTGGAGTGGGAATTTCCAACTGCGAAATTTTTCCCCTTATATTCATTCTTAACTCATTAGAAATTCAGTTGTCAAATGCAAATTACATGTATCAAAATTTTAAAGTCAGTTGAATAGCTGAATTTATATATGAATTTGTGAATGCTTGTTATGCTTGGGGTGTTACCCGCAAACCGTGTTTGCAGCATTCTTAGTTCGAATATGTGATAAAAAGAAAAAACAGATAATTTTTATTGCTTAGATAATTTATATTTTATATTGAATATGAAAATATTAATATTTAAAAACTTGTTAACATGTTGGTGTTGAAATTTTGAATGGTACTAAATTAAATTCTCTTTATCATTCTCAAATTGGAATCCAGTCCCAAACCTATATAAATCTAAAAATTAATAAAAATCTAACTATTAATCTAACTTTAAAATTCATAAATTGAGCTATAAAATATGCCTCTGCAAAATGCTCTAGCCTGATGCAAAAAGGGAAAAAGCACAACCATCTAAAAAATCTCAATTCATTTTGAGAGAGAGAAAAGAAAAAAGTTTTGAACAGCTCTTGGGAATTCCGGCTGACTCCTTGAAAAAGTTCATCAATTTTGTTTTTGTCTAGCTACGCCTTAAGTAATTTTTTCTATGAAAGCAGTGACTCTCAG
>JABUQX010029418.1:0-2500 GCA_015478945.1 Trachelipus rathkii | reverse complement strand
CGTTGTGTTATGCCTTGAGCGGCAGGGAATCTTTCTTCGGGGTCATTCGAAAGGTGTTCATTAGGAAAACAAAGGAAACTTTCGTGAAATGTGTGACGTGTTTGCCAATTATAAAAGTATGTTTAGTTACTTTTACAATCATCGTAACTTTAACTTTGAATGAAATAATCGATATCACCGTTGATCTCGAGCGCGAATTTTTTTTAATGCAATCGAAAGTGTTGAATGTTTTCAATAACTTGTGACGAAGCGCATTGTTATAAGGAGGAGCAGCTATCTATATATTTTTGCAACGTCATTGGATTAGATGTTGTAGAACAGTTTATGACTTTCAGAAATTGTTCCGAAGAACGATCAGCTGGGATAATAGCTTCTTTAATTATTCATTTTCTAGAGCAGCTAAATTTAAATGTCCTGCTAGCTGATCAGGCATATGATGGAGCCAGTGTGATGTACGGATAGAAGGGTGGGGTTCAGAAAAGACTTTACGATTTACATCCACACGCCGTGTATGTTCACTGCATGGCACATAAAGTAAACCTGGCAATAGTCGATGCTTGTAAAGACGTGGAAAAGACCGAATATTTATTTCTTTAATGTTTTTTAAGTCCTCTACGAACACCTCTGCTTCGTCTTCTCACCAACGACTTAAAGATTTGCAGAAGAAATTGCAGATAAAATCTCAAGAACTAGTAGGCCTGTCCCAGACATGATGGGTTTGTAAGCATAGGCTATGTGCAGCTATTCAACACTGTTTTAAGGTAATCTTGAAGGTTCATGAAAGTTAATCTTGGAGGATCATGAATTTGAAATTAAGATTCCTCAAACATCCTTCAAATGAAAAAGATAACAAGCCAATCAGCGTTTCCCAGAAATATCTGTCACATCATTGTAAGTGAACGAAGATCTCTCTGCCCCAGTTCGAGAAAAAGAGTATTGACGGGTGGTCTCATATTTTTTGAATTCTGGATGTCGTCATTGGTCATTTTAAAGAAAGATTCAGCATGGAGAGTTTAGAAATGGCCCTTACACTTGACGAATTCATTGAAATAAACATCGAAAAAACTAAAGTATTTGTCCAACATTATGGCCCTTTGTTTCCTATCGATGAAAACGTTTTATAAGCAGAATTGATAGCAGAAGCGAATCTGAAGAGAATTTGTGAGGATTGGTAGAGAGATTTGGCAGGGTGTGTAAGAGGAGGGGTTTGAATGTAAACGTAGATAAGAGTAAGGTTATGGTTGTGAGTAAGGAGATTCCTCAGTGTGAAGCTTTGATAGATGGTGAGCAGCTGGAACAAGTGCCTGAGTTTAAATATTTAGGATATATGTAAGACAAAAATGGAACGCCTGATACAGAGTGTATTAGGAAAGTTGTGAATGGCAGGAAGGTGGCTGGTGCAATTAAATCTTTGGTTGATGTAAAGGGACTAAGTATTGAGTCTTGCGCTAGAGTCTTACATGAGGGTATGTTGTTACCTGTATTAACGTATAGTAGTGAGACTATGGTCTGGAACAAGAGCTATAGATCTAAAATACAATGTGTTCAGATGGACAATCTCATGAATGTGTTAGGTGTGAGAAGAATTGATAAAATGAAGAAAGAACTTATTAAAGAGTTGAAAATGGGAGGTAACATTGTTGTAGAGTGCCTGATGAGATTATTCAATCTTTGATGGGAACAGTGCGAGGTACCACAAGATTGACAATATTCCTGTCTTGTACCAATTTTTAAGGATAAGGGAGACAAAAAGGAGTGTTCTAATTATAGAGGAATAAGTTTATTGAGTGTTGTAGGTAAAATATGTTGACGAATTTTAATAGAAAAAGCTAAAAGTAATACAGATAAACAGATTGGAGAGGCACAATGTGGTTATTGTGATGGTCGAGGATGTGTGGATCAGGTATTTACCTTGAGAATGCTGGAAGAGAAATTCTCAGAAAAGAAGTAAGACGTTTTTGCATGCTTTCTTGGTTTGGAAAAGGCCTATGATAGAGTGCAAGGAGGAAAGTTGTGGAGATCATTAGAAAGTTATGGAATAGATGGTTTGCTATTAAAGACGATTAAAGCATTTTACACAAACAATAGAGGGTGTGTTAGGATTAACAGGAAGGAAGGGGAGTGGTTTAAAATAGTAGTGGGTCTGAGACTAGGTTGTGCTATGTCAACATGGTTGCATAATATCTTTATAGGCAGTGTAGTTAAGGATATGGATAGATTAAGGAAAGGAGCTGATATGAATCTGAATGAAAGTAATTGGGAGAGAAGCGTCTTACTTTTTGCCGATACAAAGGAAAAACTGCGTGATTTGGAGCTTGAGTTTGAACGAGTGTGTCAAGGAAAAGGATTAAAAATTAATTCAGCTAAAAAAAAGTAATGAAAATTAGTGCAAAGCCCAAAGGAGACGATTCTCAATCTGGGTTGGATACATAAAGGTGAATGGGGAAATCCAAGCAGAGACAATAGTTTATAGATACTTAGAAACGGATATTGGGGCTTT
>JABUQX010029417.1:0-12500 GCA_015478945.1 Trachelipus rathkii | reverse complement strand
TGCCGCTTTCTTTTACTATTGTTGTCCTAATCGAAGTCTCTGATCATCTATTCATTTAACTCTACAAAGTTTCTATGAATTAGTTCGGAGAAACTAATATTATCTCTTAAATTTCATCATTTCAGAGTTGGTTGTGCACAACATCAAATAAATGATTAATCTTAAGCTTCTTAGTGAGAGTCATGAAACAAGTTCAGGTTTCATTTCAGAGTTCATCTTTTCAGTTCATTATTTTATACAACCATGAGGTAGGATCATTTAGGTTTGAGAGCAGTAACAAGTGCTATGTTAGCTGTTCATCTGCACAGATTAAAATCTCTCCATTACTGAAAAAAAGATGTTATGATAAACTAAAGATTGCGAATTATGACAGAGATCTTATGTACCTTCGAAGAGTAACGGGGACCAAACAGTAAAAGCATAAGGGACGGGTTCGACTAACTAGTTGTCAAATTTTTTTCTGCTTCTAGTTTAAAAAATGCTAAATCTGGCAATATTGAGGTTTTTGTCTCGATCTCACCCTTTCGTTCGTATTTCACAAACCACTATGGGTATTAAGCTGTAACATATAGACTCTGTAAATACATACATTAATTATATATCTAATAATATAGATATATATATATATAATATATATATATATATTATATTATAATATATATATATATATGTATATAGTATATAATAGTTAGATATATTAATAATATTAATATATTAATATATATAATATATATATATATATATATATATATATATATATATAATATAATAGATATATAATATAACATTAATATATATATATATATATATATAACCGTATTATATGTATATATCACGTAAGAGAGAAGACCTCAGAAGGAAGGAGTGAGAGGGTTGTAAGGAAGAGGGATATCGTTATATGGAATGTTAGTAGCTTTAATGCATAGTATAAAGGAGTATAGAGCTGAAAGGAGAAGGTGGAGAGGGATGAAGGAAGGAGTGAGAGGTTGATAAGAAGATTGATAAATGAGAATGAGGATAGACAGAAAATAGGTTTATTGAATATAATAGAAGAGAATATAATATAAAGGAACAAACGCGATTACTGAGAGAGAGAGAAGATACTACAATAGTGCGACTTCAATTGCTACTACGTCTACTGCTTCTGGCTTTTAAAGTAACTGACTTCAATTGCAAAGCTCGATATAACACTAACCCGAAGATAAGTGAACGAAGAGTAGGAGATGCTAGATGAACTGCTATACTACTACTCCGACACTACTAGATAACGTTTACAACAAGTACTGATACTGGACATGTACGCTCACATGACTACTACTGATTTTATTGAGTACTACTACTACTACTTAACTACTATTACTTAACTTACTATACATACTTATAAATAATAATATATCAAATTATATAATATAATAATTTAATTATTAATTATAATAATAATATATATAAAATAATAATAATAATAATTAATATTATAATTATATGAATTTAAATTTAAATTGCTTATTAAATTACTAAAAATAATATTAAGATTAAATTCAGCTAATTGATATTGATAGTTAATATATATAATTAATAATAATATAATAATATAATAATTATATACAATAATAATAATAATAATTATTAATAATATATTATAATAATAAAATAGCAAACATATATTTATATAAAGTATATTATATACTTAATTGATACGATGTAAATCTGTATTAAGATAATAATACATATAAAATAATAATTAATAATAAAAATAATAATAATAAATAATAATTCATAATTAAATAATAATAATTAAATTTTATATAAAGAGTACTTAATAATAAAATTGATTAAATTCATTAAATTAAATTAAATAATTAAGTATATAATAATAATCATAATATATACTATAATAATAAAGATAATCCTAATAATAATAAAATATAATAATAATAATAATAATTAATAATTAATTAATAAATAAATTAAATATTAATTAGAATAAATTAAAGAATAAGAAAATTATAATAATAATTTAAATAAATATTAAATTTAAATTAACTTGTATATAGCGTAGTTTTTAAAGATTCTTAAATTTTCTTCAAGTTAGCAATAGTAATTTAGGCACTAAAACGCTACTTAGTGTTTGAAAATAAATAAAGGAATGTTAATATATGTAAATATAAATATCGTTATTATTATTGCTATTTAGAAAAATTATTTTATCACTTTTTTGCGCAATGGAACTATCTCTTCATTCTTTATGACACACTTGCATACGGGTTAAGAGAAGTCAAGAATTTGAATGAAATAATGTCATGTTAATAGAGAAAGGAATGAATGTTTTCAAACAATGAAAACTAATGTGCCTGTCATATACGCTAATTTGGACATACGAAAAGGACAAAGCAAAGTGCGTGTACATTAGTTACAATAATTATAAAATAATAATAGTAACATATTATCCGTTACGACACAACTAATATAATTTAAAGATAATATTAATAAATAATATATTATAAAATAAAATAATATAAAGATTACGATAATAAGCAGCACTATCGTATAAATAGAAAAATATAATAGTAATACTATTACTACAATGAAAATAGAAGTAATATAAGACTGAAAATAGAAGTTAATTTGAGGTTAGTTTTTTTTAATACTTTTTTAAAATTTTAAGCAATAAAAAAAGAAAGTAGAAAATTTAAGAAAAATAAGGGAAAAAAATCTAATAGAGTTGAAAAAAAAAAAATAACAAAAATAAAAGTAAGAATTAAACTACAGTTATAAAAAGTAATCCTGTTGTTAAGGAAAAAAGAAATAACCATTATTCCATAACATAATCTTCTATTATTACTGTTTATAATAACACCAAAAAAGAGACTATTTTAATTTCTAAGCTAAAAAACATTTAGAGGAAAATATAAAAAAGAAAGAAAAATGAAAATCATGAAAAATTTTAATATTGAAAGATGTGATATTATCTTAATAAATAAAATATTATTATAACAAAGTCAGAGCCATACTCACTTCAAATGCGTATGACATATTTGCAATACTTAACTCACTTAGCACTGACAAATACTTTTAATGAGAATATTAAATTAATTCCATATCTACTAAATATATTATCAGAAGTAGTAGGAGAGTCATATGGACACCGTGGGCAAATATTTTGCATAACTCGGTGATTTTTTTTAAGCTTTCATACTCTCTTATTCTAAGAGTACCTCTCTCTTTTATATGCTGCTTTTGAGCGCACATGTTTGGGTGTTGACTTATATTATAACATGAACCATATTTTTAGAGCACCTCAAATAATAATTTTAATATAAGCTCTTGACTCGTTGACCTTCAAGACCTATATTCTGTATAATCTCGACACATTATAGGGTTTTTGACCCCTTTTGAAGATAGTCGTCCTATTTAGAATAGATCAGCTTTTTGGCTCTCACACATCTCTCACAAGATAATTATCTCTCACCACTCCGTCTACTCATTTATGCATATGGACGACTCTCATCACTCCTAATAATTCGTATAACTGCCGAATTTTTTTGATAGCATGTGTATTAAATATTTTTTATTGGAAATCCTAAATTATATTATCTGATCTCTAATCATACTAATATTTGTCTATGTCTTCTATTTATATACGCAAACCCCCGAAGATATACATGATTAGCAGATACCACAAACTGTGTGGTAAAGCAAACGTTTACATGTCCACCCTAATTTTTTTTTTCGAACCATGACTACCACTATATTGATATCATTTTTCACATTGAGAGTAATCATGTTTAGATTGCACACTCACACTAAGAGAGTTTAATTTTTGCATACTCACTTATTTAGAGTCACTTTAGTCCCCGAAATTGTTTTTGAAGTTCGGGGCTAGAATTATAAATGTAAAAAAAAAGAGTACCTTGAAATTTTAATTGAAAACTGTTTTAAATAAAAAAATGATTTAATGGGACCAACTCAAATATATATAGTATATATTAAATATATATATATAGGTAATCTCTATACACATTAGCGGCGTACGTACTACTATATAGGCATATATACGCACACGACACTAACATAACTAACACACACAATCACACACATCACACACACACCGAGCTACTTAAACCTAGTCAACCATATATAGCCTACACTCCACAGTGACCTACACATAGTACCTAACCCAGCCTCACATTATAGCCTACACCCCCGCTAACCCTTACCTTCACTCATAGCCTACACCTAACTCCATTTAGATACACACAGTCTATGTACTCTAGTACCACCTATATATAACCTAGTCATTCCTACTCCTGTCACTACTACCTTAGCCTACACTACACCTATAAGCTACTTATCCACTACTCAACTTTCAAACCTAATACACTCATATAAACCTATAGCCTTACCATACCAGCTTATCACTATACACTCACTATCACACTTGGACTCCTACACTACCCAACTTCACTAGCGAACCTATATACCTTAATGCCTATCTAGATGCTACTCATTATACTAAAAATAAATTAAATGAACTTTAGATTAATATTCTTATACTCACTATTGACCCTGCATATTATATTTAACCAATGTGAGGTAGTCAACAATTTTGAAACCACACCGTGCATATATTTGATGGCTATATTGTTCCCATATACACTACGTAAGAATTAACTAAAGGTGATAGATAATTGATTCTATTTAGGTTTTATAATTGAGTTAAGTTCTAATGTATAAGTGCAGGGTATAATATAAATTATAATGATATTAGCCTAGGTAGTAAGTGCCAGGGAGTGCCTCAAGTAAGTTATTGCATGAGTGCTAGTGTAATAGAGCTCACTAAGAATGAGAGGCAAAATATGAGAGGGATGACCAATAGAGATGTAAATGAGCGCAGTGCCACATAGTTGCAACTGATGACGCAGATATGTAGTAATATACGAAGTTTGCTTGGTAGCTC
This sequence comes from Trachelipus rathkii, assembly GCA_015478945.1. Taxonomy (NCBI): domain Eukaryota; kingdom Metazoa; phylum Arthropoda; class Malacostraca; order Isopoda; family Trachelipodidae; genus Trachelipus; species Trachelipus rathkii. The sequence continues at coordinate 7,543 of JABUQX010029417.1, read as the reverse complement.
CGCCTCACCTTGAAGCCCGCACATAGTATACTAGCCAATAATTGAAGTGCCTCAGCAAAATACTCTACTACCCCTATTATATATTAAGTATGATAGACGTAATATTGGGTATCATTAATACTAAATATGCTAGTGAATTGACTTCCTACTTTGAGTTAGTCGATTTTTCATTAATCACACTTATATATTAGTACCACTAGTTAATTTAACCACTTATAAGTACTGACTTATACACTCTCCATAGACACTATATATTATATATTAAACCATATTACACTACACTACCACACCCACACGTAATGATGCACTTATTACATCTATCACCACACACTCATAGATAATTTTGATAAGCCTCACTTTGATAGTCACCTCTAACTCTTTGATTGCTCACCAGTGCAATATAAAGTGCTATCATAATTGATGCTCACAACTATGTTGATCCATTATCATAAAGAGTAAGACTTCTACACTCACTCTTGTATTGAGAGCCTTCTCACACGTTTGAATTCGATAGTACTCGATTATTAGTAGATCTGAATCTTATTTAGTTCTCACTGTTTAATCTTAGAGACCATTAATAGTCAATGATTCTATCTATTATGATAAGATACCATCTTTGATTGTAGCTTTCATCTCATACCTATATATACATTCAAGAACAGAGTATAATTAATTATAGATGAGTCTATAACCTAGTTTTATAAGCTATTGATCTACACCATGGAACGTCACATCAATTAGATCTTATCCGTAGCTATATTATAAGTCTCTATCATGAATAACCGCCACCTAGCACGGGTTATCGACCCGCTCAGACGCGGAATTCAAATAAATAATATATATATTATATATTATAATATAGGTCATTATTATTTATTATTTATCGTACTTCATAATTGTTATTCCATAAAGTGAACTAAATATACAAGCATCAAAGGACAAATCAGCATATCAACATGCTATTACCAACACCTATATATTTAACATACTAATAATTATGTTAAAAATCACTATGGTAACAAGTGCACTGTTGTGTTCGATGGATAGTGTTTTTCTTAATACTGATGTTTCAAATAATATATATGTATAAAATATGATATATGAAAAGAAGAAAAAATAACAGTTGTATATATAGTTATATATAACTATATATGATATATAAACATTTATTATTATATCACTCCTAATATACGAAATTTATTTAAAATAACAAATAATTAGATAATACCTTAAAGCAGTAAATCAGTAAATATCTATAAAGTGAGATATGTAATTACCTAAACACAGAGTGAGTGAATTTAGATAGTTTGTTTTATACTGCTTTACTGCTTTATATATAATAACTCATAGTTATTACTGTTTTATTACTTTATATTTTTATAATGGTATATTGTAGTAATAAATAATAATTTATTAAACATTAAATTTTTTTAATAGAACATCCTATAAAGCAGTATATCAGTAAATCAATAGAGTGTTACACCATAAAAATCAAAACTTTAAACAAACACAAAATTATTATAGAGGTAATGAGACTGTTGTTACCTTACACAGGGTTTTACTGCCTTTAACTCGTTTAACTGTTTTAATCATACCACTCCACAGTATTTTCTATGAGCTGACGTTCTTAGGAGTCCTTCGGTATTTTCCGGGAAATGAACAGTTTAGATGCCCTTGTAGATCATATATTGCGCCTCAACCTAGTCCGAAGAGTGAAGTAGAGTTCTCGCGTGGACCCCACGCCTTTACTACTTAGGGGGATTTTGAGGCTATTGCTTTTGTGTCTCAGGGGGTTCCTTTCTTGCTATTAATACTCATCTGTCTGTACCTGTGCCCTATGTGTGATCTCTATGTGTGAAACATCTGTTCCCTCCCTAGTCATATCGTTTCTGTATCTCGACGTCTCACTATCCTCATATTCATTAACAATTATAGTGAGGCCTTAGTAGCCACAGTATAAATCAGTAAATCAATAGAGTGTGACCAAACACTCAAGCGGGGGGGTCATATAATTAGTTATGACTTTTGTTTTTAACTGTACTTTATGCTTTACTCATGTTATATAATTTTATGCTCTTTAACTTTCTGCTATTTTAATAACTGCTTATTAACTTTCTGCTTATTTATGCTTTAACTTTACGGCCTATTTTATACTGCTTTATATTTTTGCATTACTCCTGCACTAAGCTGGCTATGCTTTAATCATATATTTTATTAACATTATGGTTTTTATTTGTTTTTATTATTATAATTTATTTTTATTTTATTTTATTAAATTTATTATTATTTAAATTTTTATTATTTATTTTTATTTACTTTAGTGTTATTACTTCATGCCTATTTTTATAATAACCCAGAACACACACAACACACACACACCAAACACACACACACACACACACAACACACACACACACATACACTTACACATATACACACATTCACTATGGAACTTATATACACAATCACTATGACACTTACATTTTACATAACATTACATTTGACACTCTATACACATGCGTCACACACCATTCACCTATGATACTGTTATATACAACATTGCACTATTACACTACATTTGTCCATAACAACTTACACTTTTACACTTACACATCACACACACAGATTTACTTCACACACACAGATTACACTCACACAAGATTTACTTACACTCACAACAGATTTACTTTACACACAGATTTACTTATTACACTTGCACACAGATTACACACACACAACCACACACACACACAGTTACACACCCACACTTACACACTACACAATTAACGTATAATTTATTAAAACATTTTATGTTTTTAATAAACACGTACATTATATTACTCATTCAAATATAACTAAATTATTTCAAAAGTTCTTAAAACTTCTATAATAAATCACATATAACGTTCATATGAAGATTATATTATAAACTATTAATACTTTTTGTTTATAACATTTTATAAACTATCAAGTTTTTAAAATAATTTTTTCTTAAAAAGATTATTTATTGAAAAATTATTTTAATATAAACATTTTAAATATTAGTGTACTAATATTTAATGTAATAGTAAATAAATCAGTATAAATATTCATAATAATAATAATCTCATAAAATATCCTTATAAATGTCCTTTCAGGTTTTAAACTTATTACTGCTATAAATATCAAAAGCAGTAGTCAGTAGACACCTAGTTGATGTGAATTAATTAAACGAATAAATGAAAGAATGAATCAATAAGAATAAATGAGGAAGCTAATACCAAATGGTCGACAGTGATATCACCATGTATTTTATTAAAAATACATCTCATTAAATTTGTTTTTATACTTTAAAGATAGCTGACCACTAATCTCAATTCTTTAGTTCATCCTTAATCGATTGTCATAATATTTATTTTACTACTGACTGTTTAAACACACATAAATATTTCAAAGTTTTTTATTAAATAAATATCGTAAATTTTCTCATTTATTTAATATATTATATAATTATTATATAATAAATGTAATCCATTGAAAATCCATAATGATAAATAAAACAACAACCCGCATCTTCGCGTATACAAAATTTAACTAAATATCTCTGTATAAAATAGTATTTGAAAATGATAGTTACTACTTAGGTTTCATAAATTTAGGATAATTCCTTTTTATGATATACACGATGGCGATTAAGTACTCAAATATCCAAGGTGAGTTATCAAAATATAATTGTCAAATCTGACCTTTTTCTGTAAAATTGTTGGTTGCTCACAGTAAAACTAGTTAGGCCTATAAATTTAAGGGCTCATAAATTGTAGGATAAGCTACTTTTTGTAGACGGTAGCTTATTTAAATCTCTAATATACTAATAGGTATCAAAAAGTTGATTACCTCACGTTTTATAATATTAAGACAAGAATATATGTATTTTAATTTAATTTTTATATAAATTTATTTCAAATACTGATTAATGGAAGTATGGATCGGTAAGACTCTTTAAGCAGGTAAGAAGGACAATGTCTTTCCTTACTTTAGTGATATTTTAGTTCAGGTGGTTATCCTATATATATCTTCTATATGACTTGATAGTAGTTGATTTGATCGAGTGAGAATTATATAATAATTTTTATCGTTATATGTGTATAATAATTAACGTTGTTTGTCTTTAATTTGTTAATTTGAGATTATATATAAGGTATGTGTGTGTATTTTATTAATCTTGTTAGACCCAATAACTCTATTTATTTAAATAATCATAGTCATTTTTAGAGCTGTTAAGTACGTTGATGTCACAAGTTATCTGAATTTGTTAATATATAATAAAGTCGTGTTTATTTTAACTAAGTGTATATCATATTTATAATAAATACTTTACTATATAATTAGAATAGGTCTAACCTAAAAAATTTTATATAATTGAGATAAATCTACTTTGAAAGTGAAGGTAGATAATAATAATATATTTCAGTTCATTCATATATTTTTCATAATTTCTTATGACACCCAGGCTCAAAGCAGTTGATAGTACTCTCCTCCACTCTGAACTCAAGGCAGCCATCTTTCTCTCTCCTCTCTCCAGCACCCACGCCAGTGCGTTTCCCGCGCCGTAACTTCTCCCCTGACTCTCTCGACACGTGCGTGTTGCTTGCTCTTGGTATCGAACCGAAATGTGTGTTCTTGAGCAGTTTACCACCTTGAGTCCTACCCGTCTTGTATGAGCAGAGCACTCGGCTATGTGCAGCCTTTAAAAATATCTCTTCACATTTTAACCCACAGGATTCTCCTCCCGCTGCGCACACGCTCTGCTAGAAGCTTGCATGTTAATCAGCGCCATTTATCTCTCGCCAGCTCGCTCAAACAGCCCGCTCTCCCGGATATTAATGAATACTAAGTAGTATTTTATTATTTATATACTTTAGGTGAAAGAAAATATCAATCTCATATCACTATACGGCATGTATAGAAACTGCAAAAAAGTATAATGTGTCGTTCTAATTGTAACTGGGCTTGATAGGTTATTCTCTGCACGGGGATGACTTAAATATATATATTATAATATAAATATTTTATCGATATATCGATTAATATTATAATAAATATATCGATTCCACTCAGACGAAAGATTGAATTAATACTAATAATATTTTTTATATATAATTATAATATTGATATATATATTATATGTGGGTATGTGTTAGATGATATAAGTGTATCTAGTGTATTATTTGAATATGTGTGAATAAGAATATTAATAGTATGTATAGTGTGTATATAAGATTAGTAAGTGTAAGTTTTCTTATTAGTATAAGTGTGTTGTAATAAAGTATACTTATATTAAGCTTATATTGAATATATATATATAAATAATATAGGTAAATAGGTGGAAAAACGCATCAAAGAGTATATAAGTCATCAAATGAGATGAACCACCAAAGCTGAGACGTTATACCACAAGCTAGTTATTTTTAAAGTTTGTAGGTAATATTCCTCAAAAGCTTGAGGCATCAAAAAAGCTTATGATGGCCATCAATAAGTTTGTAGGCGATTCAAAGTACTGAAGACATCAAGTTTATGAAGCATTTCAAAACTTTGAAGTAGGCCCCAATAGTTGATAGCTCACTCAACTATAAATAATCTCTTAGTGGATAGTCATAATCCATTTTATAACGTATGGCGCTAGTTCCTCTTTTCCTAAATAATCCCGAATGTAGGTGGTGATGATTGATTATTAACAAAGTAAGCAGTAAATTACTCGTAGATAATGAACTTTGTGGTGGTGTGTGGTTTGTTTTAAAAACTTTTTATTTTATGTCGATGGTGTATACTATTGGCACTTTACTAATAGATTACGTTGCATGTGAATGAGATGAGTTCTTATTGTGATAAAGAATCAGTAGAAGAATTAACATTTGTCAAAACTCATCCTCATATTAAAAAAAATAATAATTTTATTTATATCGTCAAAAAGAATGAACAAATCTTTGCCTCATTCAAAAATAAAAACACTATTCTAATAATCTCACGGTTGATTAAATAATTAATAGTATTTTTTTTTTCAAATCGTGCTATAAATTCATAAACGCACAATTACTAATATTGTAAGTTATTTTGTGTGGTGTATAGCAGGTCACGTGTTGTGATAGTAGAGATGACTGTTGTAGAGTGACTCCTCTATGATAGCGATGGGTTCTTTGGCTTCAGTATTGAGATATATAAGAATACAGAAATAACAATAGGCTAATAGCGAATATATCGAATAACACTAAGTTATACATAATGAAATATAATAATAAGAATGTCTTAATATAAAATAGTTTGCTTGCTTAAGTGAGTGTTGCGTGTGAGGGTTGTGTGTTGTGTCTCGATACTTTTGTGCTACACGTGCGTGTGGTGTTGTGCGATGTGCTGTTCTAAATTAATAATAACAAAGTAGGTGCGCATGAAGTAAATTAACACTAAGATACTAAGGCTAATGCTTAAAGAAAAAAAAAGTTAGATTCAAATGTTTTAATAAATTATACTTATATGTGTAAGTGATGTCCTACGTTTTTTAAATATATATATTGATGGTAATCGTGTGCGTATTGTTGATTGTGAAGTTCGAGATACGTACTATCAGTGTGTCAGAGATAATAGTAGATTGTTCTAAATTATAATTTTCAGCTGCTTGACGTCTGAAACAAAGGTGAATAATTATCCCACACGGCGCTGTTAACTACGGAAGCTAATCTCATCGATCGCGTATATGGTATATATATATAGAATATATATATACGGTAGTAGCTCAGTATATGCTGCCTAGCTAGGTAGCCTCAGCCACCTGGAGCGTCATGGGAACGAGCGGAAAAATATTATGCGCCCTGCGGTTAGCTAGCTCACACGCACGGCTGGGCTAGGTACTGAGACCGCGCGGATCGACCTAGTCAGCTACACATGCGTATAGCCTAGATATTATGGTCGATGGATAGTTATGTATAACTGCTCTTTTGCGAGTATATATGCGTTTGGTGCTTCATGATTGACGCCTATATGCTAGTTTGAGTTGGTTAAAAGATCCAGTTAATTTGTGTGGTTTTTATCTCAAACCTTATCTCTTCGCAACTAGAGGCCTTATATATAAAACTCGACTTGGGCCAGGGCTGCCCCCACTAATTATAATTATCTCATTTTATGTGAAACATTGAATAAATGTTTGTTAAACAATTACAACACAGATGAAAGTATTTTTGCCTTTTTTATATTAATAACTACCTGCATTAACTTATTGTTAAACATTTATACTCTCAAGAGTAAAAACTTAAAACATTTTTCTCTGTTAGCGTAAAATAAGGCCTTAACTGTAGATATCAAATTGGGTCAACATGCTAAAAGCAATGTTTGAGAACGAAATCTTCTCGTTTTAAAATTTGATTTGGGTCTAAAAGATTAATAATATAACACACACGCAATACAAGATTACTTTAAACTCTCTAACCAACTAAGAATCATACCGTTACAATTTCGAAAAAGGAGACTCTTCAAAGAAATTAATTGGTAATTCTCAGCAATGCAGATCTCTCTC
>JABUQX010029416.1:25000-54951 GCA_015478945.1 Trachelipus rathkii | reverse complement strand
TATGCTAATCACACTATAAGTTAATAATTGTTTATTAGTACATCAACTTCAAGCTAAATAACTACTGTAGCTAAAAACCTGCTAATTTATTTTTTTTAGTCATAAACTATACCAATGATAACCAAATCATCACTATACCTATGAAATCCTATTCTCCATTAAATATTGCAGTTGAGTGGTACTCAACCTCCTGTGGCTTTCTTCTTAAAAGTTAAATAGCAATTACTAAATAAATGGATTTATAATCAATTCAGATTGCCCTTATCCACTCAGGTTGGATATGCGTTTGTCAAAAGTTGCTTGACCATGACTTATTTTGGTCATCTGTATTATGGATATTCTTACCTTTTTTTTACATTACTTTATATACTTCTCTTTATATTTATTCTACTTTTTTACTTCCTCTCTCTCTTGGAAAGTGCCATAGAACTACGAATTTTGAGAATGACATGAGAACAAAGTAGTTTAGTATTGGGGTGTAGAGTATAGTATAAAGTTGAAGTTTGAATTTATCATAACAAATTTGTTTAGAATACAGAATTTCAAAAGATTATTTTTTTTGTTGGGGAAGAAGGTATATATCTTGACAATTCAAGGTTCCTTTAAAGCTTCCAAAAAGTAAATTTTCACCACCTTGTTTCCCCATTCATGTGATCTGTTGTGTCATTTTGTGTTCTGAAGAATAATCTTTTTTTTTATTAAAAATATAGTCAACCATCGGCATCAAATTTGGAAACTGTGCATTGCAGTGTCATAAAGTTTCATATATTGAACTTCAAATGATGTGACAATAGAATGAACCTATACACAACTGTATTTTTGACAGCTACCAATTCCTTCTAAAACTTTTCTTTATTGTCCGATGTACATCATTTGTCAAATCGAGAAAGTCACTAGTTCTATCATTAACTATGCCTGGTACAAAAGAAAACTTCTCATTTAATGGTTCACACACTAGTTCTTCAAAATCCACAATGTCACAATATTTCATCATTCTTTACAATTTCTTCAATTCATTAAAAATTCAAGAGTTATTACTAAAAAAAAATTTTAATCGCATTTTTAAAAATAATTTTGGGGATTTGAACCCTTTGAACTCAATATTTCATGAACAGTATAATATATATTATATTAATATATTATATTAATATATATATAATATAATATATATTATAATACTATAATAATACTATATATATAATATATATGGTTTCTTAATTACACCTAGCAATAACTTGGTCCTGACTTCCCCCTAATGCACTTTTTGGAATTTTTTTTTTTGAAAATCACGGCCCTATAGTCGGTCAGAGTCATAATAGCACACAAAAAATAATAATGTAATTATCTAATTAGGAATTAGGGAACTATGAGACCAGTAAAAAAGCACATAGACTATCTAGACTGCCCAGTCAACCCACTACCAAACAGCTCATGCAAATCCACAAGCCCTAGGACTTGTCAATTGTTGTAACATACAAATCACAATTGGCTTAGTTCAAAATAATATATATTTAATATGCCTTATGATCACTAGTAATAAATAACTAATTAGGTCACACTCAATCTAACAATAATGCTATAACTAAAAACCATTTTGCTTCGTCAATATATTATATGATACCAACCATCCCTAAACCGATCTAAAACCCGTTTCTTGTAAATGTATGCAACCAAGTCACACGCAACACCTCTCTGCAGACTATTCAAATTTAAACCTATGTACTGAATGCTGCTTTCTTATATCAAGATGATGCTTTCTTCTTAATTTCTTATTATGCCCTGGTCACCTGTCATGTTCTCTATGAAAATTTATGTCTCTATGTATCAAATAGATGTAATATTTGTTTAGACTTGTATCAATGTCCCCTCTGAAGAAATCGCCTTTCTACAGAAAACTTCTAACTCCTTCAGCTACTCCTAATTAGCTTTCTACCCTCCAAACCCAGAAAGAATATCTTGTTGCGCTACGTGCACTCTTCTAGCGGCATATCTAAGTCTTTGCTTTTAAATAGAGGGCCCAAACTTGTGCACAATACTTATACTGAGCGTAACATAGCTATTATACAGTTACTTAACTTCCTTCTCTTAAAACAAACACAATCGCACGTTTTATGCCAGCAATCTATAACAAATGTAAGCTTTAAAATTGCTAGCTCCAACAATAAATTAAGTCTATATTGTGCTTTCCAAAAAAAACAAGCTTTCATTGTAAGCTGCTTAATAATCAAAACAACCCACTATATTCTTTTATCTTAAAGAAAAATGAGAGTCCACAGAAACATCCATTCACGAATATAATCATACAAGATTCGAGAAGTGTGTAAGTTAAAGAAATGGGAGTATTAGTTGAGGAAAAAAGTGAAGATAAACTTAGAAGATTGGAGAGTAATTATTCAAAAGAAAGAAAGTCATTAACAGATACACACTCGCAAGGAAGAGTACTCTCAAGGGAGTTGCTGCTTTATAGATGAAATGTTATATGAATAGAAATGCGCTACCTTTTGGTAAGAGGGCGGAAATGAGTATACAGGAGCATATTAAAAAACGTGATTTAAATATTCATATGTGATGATACAACTATACGTAACGCAGATGAGAAATATATATCGTTCCTCTTAATAAGTCTCAAATCCTTGTTACGAACAATTGGATAATGAGGTTGAGATCAGAGAGCGAGTAGTGCATAATAGACACACAATCACAGAAGAAAGTGACATGAAATATGATACTCAAACTGAAGTCAATGATTACAAGTTATATAAGGGATGCTAAATTTTTTGTGCAACTCACGCATATTGTTGTATTGACACGAAAGAGTATGTTTTGTTTCGCCAAGTTGACTGATATTTAGGTTACCAAAAAATTTAAAGATGATAAGTTAGCCATAGTTTATGGATGGAGTATTGGGCTATCATATAATATCCTAAATATATTAAGTAACGATAAAAATTGCTAGTGTTGCATTTCTGCTCAAGTGTTTAAATGTATATAGCACATTATTCTGATATAAGTTGAATATGTAGGATCCATAATAATATTAATATATGAGCATTGTGGCAATGATGTGTGTCCGTGCTATAATTAGTTCATTTAGCTCACTCATACATATAGTCTCTCAATGTTGTATAATATTATCAATAATATTTATATTGTGATGTGGGATTGAATGCTTAGAGTTAAAACAAAATTGAATAAGAGAGAAATAGGGTGGATATGTAGTTGTGCATTTTGATCTTTTATTGAGTAATTATCTTGGGTAGATTGTGGTCTGTAATAATGGCTGGACAGTAAGACTATCATATATACGATAACGTGTATTAATACGCTGTATGGTGTAATTAATATAGCTCGGTAGTATCATCTATAATAATGTCAACTATAATTTCCTTAGAGACCATCTTAATTATTAAAATAGTCATTATTGTTATAGCCATTATAATAACTAATAATACATCAAATACATAAGTGTGGTAATATATGATTTTAAAAAAAAAAAAATTAATATAAACAGTTGCATTTGCACTCATCAGCAATGCTTAAACTACCTTTTCGAATTCTACCATATATGGTCAGGGCCTGCAGCTTACTTGGAACAATATGATAATAAAAGTTATATTTTTACTTCATTTCAAATTTGTAAGTCTATTTTTGTTACATGATTACCAAGAACTATTAGTCTGAACTATTATCAATTATTTGTCCTTCTGTAACACTGAAGCAAATAAGCATTGAAATGGTTGACCACTCCTTATCTAACTCACTAAATTTTATCAATTTTAATTGGCCCAATTGTCCTATTCTTACTTTAATTTATAATAACAAAACTCTTCAGTTCTTATTACTATTATCCTGGCTTAAATTAATTTCTGATTCTCTCTTTGCCTTTCTTATTGACTGGTTAAGTTCATTTCTATTTTTCCTATAAATTTTTCTAATCATTTCCTTACACCCTTTGAATTTTTAACAATGCCGCTTTTCATGCAATTTATTCTACGTTATCTATCCTCTCACCTCAACAGTTTTCTGCTTTCGCCACTAAAATGGGTTTATCTTAAAACATGACTGACTGAATAATCATTAAATTTAGACCAAGTTGCTTTAAAATGTTTCAATATGATAAGAAACGTTTTGGTCTTTAAACCTTTATCTCCAGTCAGTGCTTATACCTAAAGCATTGTCTCGAAATTAGGGTATAAAAATTGCCATTGGAGATCCTTGTAATCTATTGTCCTTATAACTTGCCAATTTGGTGCCCATATTCACATTCATATTAAATGCTATATTATATTATGGTCCACTAAAGTCTAAATTCTCCTCAACTCTAACTTCATCACCATACTTTCATCATGAGTTAATATTAAGTCTATATAGATGCATGGTTCAAGTTGTGAGTTATCTCCATCTGCGGTCAAAGTTATCTGCTCATACGAATTTTTTAACAAAGATACTTTCCTGATAGTCGTCACGCTGAGGACCATTAAAATATCCTGATTATGACTATACTTTTTCCTTTATGTGGCATGCTGTCTCAATTCTTTCACAATTTCTGCATCTAACTTGACTCTGGCCAGGAGCTCTATAAAATGCCCCTATTCTATATGATTTATTGTAATATAGGATATCTACCCACAACTGATTCAATATCATGATATTTTAAAAGTCAGTCATGATACAGATTGATATTGCTTTTAACATAAAGCGCACACACACCCACATATACGCTGGTATAAAGAAAGTGAATATCCCTCTATTTCATATTCCTTGAAAAGGAGTCTCCATAAATTCTTCATTATGCTCAGTTATGCAAATAATGTCTAGATTTTCATTTATGGTATATAATAATCAGTATCTTTTTTATTTCTAAGGCTATGAGCATTTGTGTAAACATTTGATACTCGAAATTGCTGTTATTTTTTATTTGCTTTCATCAGTATTTTAACTGTAACAACATAGTTGTATTTATCTTCCCACTATTACTCAGTTCAATGCTATTATTGTATCATGATTTAGCCCACCACCCCAATTTACCTAGTTTTTGCTACAGTGTCTCCAAACTGTATGGAAAGTCAACACCTTTACGACTCAAGTTAACATCATATGCTGCAAAAAGATTTTATTCCAAATTTCTCACAATCCAAAATACCTGATATTATTTCTTGTAAACATAATATTCATAACCTCATTTCATTTTACATCTAAAGCCTACTCCATTTCTGACCTGACACTAATATACTAACTAGTAAATCCAGAATCATTGCACCTTACATTTCCACTAGTTTCATTTTGAATCAATCTCCTATAATTTGCTATTAAATTCTTCTGATCTACTATTGCCCTATATCTTTGTACCCAACATGCAAATCACTTACTGAATCACATTTGTAGAATCAATCGCTCTATCTATTACTATCCACGATATCACTCACTCTGTAACCTGCACAATATCTATCGATTGATTTCTTTTTTTTTAGTTTGAAGTTCTATCTAGGTATAGTACCAGAGAGTCTCTAATTAGCAATTTATCAGTCTTCCCTCTCAGAAAACTCACCATTACCATTGCACTCTATTATCCTCCCATAGGAGACAGTCGACCTATTACTGCATGTCAAAGTAACTGAATAAGACTTCGAGATCCTCATCTTTAAATATTATTTTGTTTTATACAACTCTATATTTAATCTGACAGACTATTTATACCTACTTATCCTTTCACCTCTCATCTCTCCTAGGTGAATCAATATCTGATTACCTATATCCCTGTACCCTCATTGCCTTCAAATCCTATTAAATTTTTCCTAACATTCCCTCTTTTCTTCAATATCAAATATCTATATATCCATTTCACATTTTCACTCAGTTTGCAATCTTTCCTTAACACACATTCTCTGCATTCAATAACAAGCAGGGCATCTATTCACATATTCCCCTCACAGTCCCACAGTATCACACAGAGCATAACATATCTTTAAAATATTAATAGCTACTGGCTAAATTTTTTCAACGTACAGTTTAAATATCATAAAGCTAAAATGAAATAAACTACTCGCTTTAAATAGGTTAAAAATTTAAACAATTTATTTAGTTTAGCCTAGGCAGGGATATATAAAGTTATAAGGTAGGCTTAACTGTTACGTGACTGGAAAACCTAATTAATTTAAAAATTATCACTATAAAATTATATTTAGTAACAATAATAAAGACTGATTTTAAATACAGAAAAGTTAATTTAAGATCAAATAAACCAGGACACAGAAACAGTTAATAAATCCTGTGATACCTTGTTTAGCTCATTAGGGATCCTAGGCCTATCAAATTTTAAATTATCACAAAAATTAATATAACAATTTGTTAAGTGACTGTTATTATTTACACAGCCGTAGTGTAATTAGAAACACAACTAATTTTGTTACTAAATTCACTTTCCAAATACGCAAATTATATAATAAATTGGGTAGCAAAATTAACACACTACTCACCTTGTCACTACTGTTTATAGTTTTTATTAAAGTTTGAATACCGGCTCAGTCACCCCGACCTTGGAGGGTGAGCGCGCACCAACATTGAGAGGTGACCGACCATCTGTTAATTCATTTTACGTATAATTTCAATTTTATATTTTAATTTTTACTTAATATAATAATTATTTATTCATATAAAAATTCGTTAATAAGTAATAAAAATAAATATGTAAATAAAAAGAATAAAATAAGGGTGAATAATAAAAGCTCAAATTTTGGAACTTTTTGGAATTTGTTTTTTTTATTAAAATTTACATTTTTAAATTTTTTTCAGTATTGAATAGAATGTAAATACCTATATTAATGAAATCGAGAAGGCCTTCCATCAATTTGTACGGCAGGGTGGATGGGCCAGGTTGGCCCCCGTGATTTTGCCTCACTATACTGTTTGATCAAAAAGTTACTTTGCCTAGGTTAAGCTAACGTCTCGAGTGTATCACTGAAAAAATATTAAAATCCATCACAATTTTTCATTTATAACGAAGTTAAAAAATTCACATTTTCAAAGTGAAATTCTATTGAAGGACTTTTTGTTCTAATTTTAACATTTTTTTAATAATATAAATTTTCATACCATTGAAATATGGTGAATGAAACTTTTTTGAATTTATTTTTTTATTCAGTTTTTCCTTTTGAATGAATTTTCAGCTTAATATTAGTAACTTTTTATTTATTTTAGTGTGATTTATACCGTAATAAAAAATTCAATAAATAATAGTAAATAATGAAAAAAACAATATTGTCGCAGTCACCCTACATCATTCTTATAATGAAAATTATCGGGGTGTGAATCGGACAAGAATTAGCCCGTGAGTGTTTGCACTAATATGTTTGATCAAAATTTACTTTGCCAGTTTAAAGCTAAACAACTCGAGTGTTATCCACTAAAATAATTAAAATCATCACATTATCATTTTTTTTAACGAAGTTTAAAAAACTCCTATTATTCAAAGATGTAAATTTTTATGAAGGTAATCATTTTTGTTGACTCTATTTCTAAAATTTTTTAAAATATAAAATTTCTAAGAATTTAAAGAATAAAATTAAATAAATTGTATACTACGGTGGCTATTAAACGAGCGAAAATTTTTTTTTATTTTTGTTATTTATTAATTATTTTTTACTTTTATATTATGAAGTTGGAATTACTAACCTTCCTCAAAAAACAGGGTCGGCCAATATTATAGGTACCTCACCAGCCTGAACGCTGATATATATTAAATATAATAAAGAGATATAAAATATACCCTTTAACCTTCCTTATATATAATCATGGGAGAAGCCACACAGCGCTCAGGTACCCCGACACATGCACCGGTTCACCTCCATATCTCCGAAGGGATTGATATATTCAATGTATCTTCTATGTGGAAGTTTAGGTTAAAAAGAGAGAAGAAAGTGTACCAATAGTTGTGTTCTCCAGACTTGTTATGTTTTTTTAAAAGATGTTTGTGTTGGATTGTGATGAAGTTGAATCTGTGTTGTAGTATTGTAAGTGAGTTAGGGTGGTGGTCGCATTTTAGCTTTGCCAAGGACTTGTTACTTCGAGTTCAGAGTTGAAATTTGTATCTCTTAATCAGAATTGTATGCTGAATCTACTGGTGTATGTTTAATTATGTTTTTGTTGTGTTGTTGATTTGTTTGGTGATATGCTCTGATGTTTTTTGTGGGGTGGAATGTTGTTCAGATTTTTTGTTATAGTAATAGAGTGGTGAAGAAGTAATTTTTGATTTTGGAGCATCTAAGTTTTTAGGATGTGCAATGGGATATTTGTTGGGTTTTGGGGTGATTGTGTGCCCTATCTTGTCAGTGTAATGTTATGTGGTAAATTTTAGCTTCTTGATTTGGTGTCGTTGTATGATGATATGTTGATGATTCTTAGAGTTTGTTTTGTGTCCGTTTTTCTCTTTGCTATTTTTTTCATTTAGTGCCAAGTTGGAGAAGTGTAGTTTAGAGTCGGGTGATGTAGTTTTTGTATATGGTGGTGGATGTTGTTATTGTTGTGAAGTCTTCTTGCTGATTCAGTTTTTGTTTTGCAGATGAATTTGTGTTGTCTGTGTTTTGTGAGTAGATGCGTGTAAGTGTTACTCTGAGGATTTTGACTAGGTTTTGTTAAGGGTTATAGCCAATGTTGTTAGGTAAATTGGTGTGTAGTGCAAGTTGGCGAGTCCTTGTAATTCGTTAGTAATTTGATAGATTGTGTCATATAGACGTAGGACATTGTTTTCTGTTAGCATGTTTGAAGTTGGTTGATGTATTTTGTGTCAGGTTTTGTAAACGGTGTTTAGGTTTGGTGCGGTAATTGGTATATGTGGATGTCATCTTGCCAGTGATTTAGTTATGATGTGGGATGTAGTATCTGTTTGTAGGTTGTGTTAGAGAATTAAGAAAGTAGGAGGAATGAGTATTTCGCTTTAGTAGTGGTCTACTTTGTTGTGATGTTTATGTCTGATTTTGTATTGTTTGATTTGTGAGATTCTCCTGTATGTGAGAAGTTTGAAATTCATTTCTTTAGGTTCATGGGTATTAGTGTTTTTAATTCTTTGGTGATAAAGTTTGTTTGGGTACTGTATGAATGGCTTTGTTGATGTAGATGCTTATGTGTTATTGTTTTTACAGTGGTTTGAGTTAGTGTCGTTGATTGTGTTATATGCTGTGTAGAGTGTGGTTGTTTGAGTGTTTTGGTTTGAAACTGTTGAATTGTATTATGATGTGTGAGTTATTTTTTGTTTTGTATGTTTTTATAGTGTTTGCATAGTGTGATATTAGAGAAGGGCGCAATTTGATGTGAAGGTCAAGGAGTCTTTTTCCTATTTATAGTCAATATGGATTAAATAGATATTTTCCAAAAGGGAAAGTAGTTTAGCGATGAATAAATGTTACTATGATTTGTGCTAATTGCTATTGATATAAAATATTCTATTCACCGAGGTGTTAAGAGTTCTGTTTGAGAGTTTTGTCTGGCCAGTAGAGGTGAGTTTTTAAGTGTCATTATGTTTTGATAGGCAGTTATTTCTATTATTGGTATCGATGGTGAGTTTTTATTTCTTGAGAGCTTTTGATGGTTTTCCTTGTGTGATTGTGTGTGGTCTTTGACTCTTGCTTTGCGAGGGTTGCGAGAATGTTTGCATGTTTGTTTAGATTGGGTTTTTAGTGTGAAATACGATGGATTCGCTGGAGGTCTGTGTTTGTGTTGTTTGTTTTTCGTTGTATTATTATTTATCACATTTATACTGTAATTAGTTTGGTATTGAGATATGATAGTGTTGTTTATTGAGCCTTTTGGTTTAGATTCAGTCGGGTTTTGTCTTAGACGCATTGCAATCATAAACAATTCGTAATGAGTATAAAAGTGTAAGAATTTAAAGGACATTTATGAATATAAATTAAATAAATTGTCAAATAATACAAAAACATAAAAATATAGTTCATAAATCCACGAATTCGCGCTTTGGTAATCCGAATCCATGCAACATTTAGCAAAGAGTACGAGTTTAGTAAAGCTATTTAATCGTTTTTATTAGATAAGTCGTCTGTCAGTCATTTTGGTCACTGAGGCAAAAATTTCTATCGCAGATTATTGCATATGCGTATAGACATGGAATGTTCGCTTGTTGTATTTTTTTTTATTTTTTTTTTTAAGTTCACTTTAGTCAAAGCCTATTCAAGGAGAGGAACTTTCTAGGTAATTTCTACTAGGATTCGAAACTGGCCTGTATCTCATGCGACTCGTATACGCATCTACCAGTTTGTGCACGGTAATCGCTGTACACCATAGTGTAAACAGAATTATCCAACATATAGAAAAATTAAAATTATTATGTATAAAAAATAATAATAATTGTACCGGTTAATTTTAATACACACTTGTTTATTATATTGTTTATGTGTAATTAGTTTCATATGGTCATTTCAGTTACTTACAGTTTCAACGATGTTTACATAGAACACTGTTTTGAATAGTTAATTGATGGTACAAATTACTAAAATGATGTGGATTTTTCCACATGTTTATTTTATTTTATGTTAAATTATATTTATTTACTTTATTTTATTTATTATGTTTGGTAATGTTTGGGGAAGTACTGACTGATACTATATAACTGTGTGCAACTTCAGTAGTCACACTTTACTTAAGAGTAAGTGTAATTTTCTTAATAATCATGACATAATTTTTGTATTAAGGTAATCCCGGACTTCACACCTTGACTTTATTAACTGCAAGTTGTTATCTGGCACAAGACACAGGAAGGCTCCAGGCCCGAAACCTGTGAATTATTATTCTTTATACTTATATGTACTACACATACAAGTATCTATTATATTCAACTATTGGCAATAAAATCACAAGGTTCATTATAATTTATAATTTTAGAAACTCGCCTCCACTTTGGAGGCGAAGTAGCTATTTTGGCTATACTAAGGTAAGATGAGCGATCTGCCCAAAAGAAATGGTGTTCACTATAGGTGATATAATCTAACTTTAGTTTGAAGCTCAAAAAACATAAATAGATGGTCCCACAGAAAAGAAAATAAATCACTTTATCTGCTTAAATCCAGGACTCTATATTAAACAAAAAATTATAAAGGTTTTTCCTTGTACGTAGTGTACAAAAAAAATAGGTCTTTTTGCCTAGATTTGCTTATCAAAGATAAACATATATTAAGGTTCAAATACAGAATCTATGCTGAAAAGGAGAAAAATAAAAAAATTTATGTTATTCTGGTCTGGTGTTTTATCGCAAAAGCTCCGCAATTTTAAGTTTCTAGACTTCAACCATCTACTATAATATTGTGAAGTGTAAGAGAATATTCCCTAAGTTGATTGGACCATGTGTAAGTGTTGAAATGTTAAGATTTTGCTGGGATTGTAGCGAGGTTAATATGGCCCGTCCGACAATCTATTCGTCATGTAACCAATATATGTCGATACGTCTGAATCAGGCAGTTAAATTGAACAAAACGTAGGTTTCGGGCAAGCATCTACTATTTGCTAATGGAAGATGACATTGTTCTGATGACTTATGGTATAGTCTACGTTAATTTTGAGTTCTTTAACTAGAAGACATCTCAAAAATTATAAATCAGACTATACCATGTCCAAACCAAACTTCATCTTCCTTTGCACACAAATGACATTTGGGCCGAACACCAACGTTGTGTACCAATTTAATGCCCTGAGTAAGACTTTGATCTAGAGAAATCATGATTTTACAAGAATAAGATTTTACGGAAGAAATCCATCACCCTCTCTACAAAGTCCCAGGCAAATGCATTGAACATTTCAAACGCACATGGGTAAATCAACATATTATAATTTCTTATGCACTTACATATTAATACGTATATGAAGTCAGAATTAAAATTGCGGAGACTTCTGACAATCCAAAAACCGCAGACCGAACAGCAACAAAAATTTAATATATATATCAGTGAGATTCACTATCATTTGATTTACTTATTTATATCAATTTAAGACTCATTCGCTATTACAGAAATATTCATTGAAGACTGTATAACAGCATAAAGACGAAAACGGGTCTGGGAAATATCTTGCAAATATTCTTCTCTTCTTGAAATTAATTTTCTAAAGATTGTTTAAATGAAATTAAAATTATGTACAAGAAAATAAATATTTAAACTTGAAATAAAATAAAATTTTCAATGAAATAATGTAACTAATTTCTGTTCCTTGTATTTAAAATTATTATTAATATAGAGAATTAAAATTTACTAATTAATAACTCATAAATACCTGCCAGATTTAACATTATTGACTTCATTTAATACATTCAATATAATAATAAATTATATAAACAAAGGGAGGTAATTCCCGGGAATTAATGACCTTCTTACTATTGCAACTTATTTGATACGTCCATTGAGCCCAATATTAAATTCGGCTTTTGTTATCTAATAATCGTAAATTGGACAAATAAATAATGCACTTTATACATACAATTTGCAGCGTTTTATGACTCATATAAAATCATTTCTTCAATAACAAATTTATATATATATCAACAGTTTATAAAACCTGAATATATTGTTAGCCTTTATGTTATAATAATTTATTATATATATTATTATTATTATTATTATTATTATTTATATATATTATTATATTATTATTATATTATAATATATATTGATTTTGGGTTTGTCTGTGGTTCAGATTATTATATATGTATTTAAAATATATTTTATTTTATTATTATTATTAATAAAAATATATATATATTATTGTGATGATGTATTTTACTTTGTAAATAATAATAATATATAAATATCAAATATAAATAATAATATAATTATGCGATAGTTTCTTTGTAAACAAATAACAATAATATTTAAATATTAATATAATAATTAAAATTTATATAAATATTAAATATTAATATATATTATATTAATATTAATATAATAAAATAAATAATAATATTACAAATGTAATAATAAATACTAATATAATAATATTATATATATATCTATAGGAACAGGCAAGTTTTAAATTTTTTTTTTTTTTTTTTTTTTGCAAGATATGCTTTCCAAGAGCTGCATAGGAATCATTCCGAGTTTGATATCAAATAAACCCAGTAGCCAGAATTGTTGGTAATTTCTTTCTTGCTTTTATTATTATAAAATTTTTTACTGAAAAATAAAAAAAAAATTTAATAAACACAATAGGCGGCTAATAGAATTTGAAGAGACTTTATTTACTACATATATAATTATTTGTTTTCCTTTCTTCATTTAAATAAAATTTACTGAACAAAATTTAAAATTTCCAGATTCTGGCTTCATCATTTTAAAAAATGCAGCTCCGCTTCACCAATCTTCATTATTATTAATAATAAATTTTTAGCTCTCTGGCCCCCAGAATATTATCGACTTCTATAAATCATTATGGATAACTTTTTGCTAAGGAAAAAAACTACAGGATTGAATTAAGAAAATGGAATATAAAAGACAACAAAAGAAAGAACCTAAAGCTGCACATGAGAGGCTGCCCCCTGAAGGTAGAAATTTATAGGTTGAAATAAGAAATTAAATTAGGATCTGAGAGACAGATACAGGTTACGAAATGTTTGGGATTCAAATCATTAGAGTAAGCAAGGAAATAAAAGTAAGTTAAACACAAAATCAGAAAAAAATTAATAAAAGGAAAGGAATATAAGAGCAAATAGCTGAAATATTCTGTTAGAACTCAAAACGTTAGAAAGCAAAACAGTTACTGAGAGGGTGGGAAAAATCAACAAGAAGAACGGAAAAATGACTTCAAAAATTAAAGGAAAGATATTAATAAGGCTTGATCTACATAAGAGAGTAAACTCAGGCAATAAAATTTAATACCTGCGAAACTGATAGTCAGTGAGGAGAGTGAAGCAATAAGGATTTGAGAATCTTCAATAAGTGTATAGGAGCAAGATGTAGATGAATGGGGAAAACCTCATAGTGCCATTTAAAAGAAATAGAAAATGGTTAAAGTTTAAGAGGTATATTTTATACAATGTAACAATAATATTTGAAATAATAATAAAAATAATGAAAACCAAGTGAACCCATTTTGGAGGGAAAAAAAACACGTAATAGTTAAACACCGAAGTGTTACAGATTATTGAATTTTGAAATACACAATAAGTGATAGTAAAAGACTTGAGAGTTTAACAAAGTCAACTAATAGCTTTATGATTGAGAACTATTATTAATAGAGAATGTAATGGAAGAAAATTTGGGGTGAAAAAGCGTTTGATGACAGCATTTCGATCCCTACATTTGCACAAAGACATTGAAGGTCAGAAGATATTTAACGTGAAGAACGTGGCTAGAAAAGGCAAGTGTTATTCATCCATACTATTTAAGCATATATTGACATGGTTATTGCGGGATTTCGAGGAAAATTGAAGGAGCGAATAAACAGGATAAAATACTAATGTAGCAATATTGCGAGTGAAGTAATGCCTAGATCGGAAAGGAGAGGATATAAAAATATGGGCGAATGTTCTAGATGACAGAGAGTTATGAAAATTGAACTTGCAAGACAATCTCTAGCCTGTCGCTTAGAGCAGCAGTAGAAATATCAATAATTGGTATTTTAGGCCAAAGTTAATGTGAAAACAGATATATCTAAGTATGTATTACAAAGAGAGGTGGAACGAAAAGATAAAGGTATATGTTGGATATTAAAGGGGCCTTTATCCAATCTAAAGAACAACATGTTTAATTAGAGTGAATAGTTTAATAACTATTTTAACACCCCGTGACGCGATTTTGCATGATAATTGAAGGTTTGAGTAGTTGATGACAGTGGATAAGATAATTCAGGCAAAGTAAAGAGGATGGAATAAAATATCGCTAATTTTGAACAAAATCACTTCTCCATTTGAGCGGTCGACACTTGGAAATGATATGAAGAGAGGGGAAAAAATTGCAAGAGTCTTGTGAAAATCTGGCGCAAGATACCAATGGAGAATGAGTCAGAAAAGGAAAACAACCATAGAAGGACCCTCAGAAGTTTACAAATCTACCGATCGAAAAATTTGCTGTGATTAGAAAGATTTCCGATGATAGAACTGGATTGAGGAACATGCTGGTTGCCCTGACAGACGTAATCTACTTTCTGAGGAGCTAAGGAAAGGAATATATATAATATATATTATATATATATATAGTTATATATTATATATTATATATTATATATATAATTTATATATATATATATATTAATATATAATTTATAATATATATATATAATATATATATATACTTATATATATCTGAGATATAAGAGCGTCCTAGCTACATGAGTAGAGCAATACGCTTAGCAAGCGAGGGGGCCAAGGTTCGAGACTGGTCGAGGTGGGAGAATTTTAGTTATTTTCTCTTTACGTTTAGCTTCGTCACACTCAGACGTAAAAAAATACATTTGTGTGCTTTCCTACAAATGGGAATTAATCGCGGCGTCCGCGATAGCACTGGCCAGCAGCGGACTTAGCGTTAGGCCCTATGTTTACCCAAAGACCAACTTTCTCGAAGTTCCATGACAGGACGAAACAGTCCTTAAGGGGTAGAAAATAATTTAGAAATTTAGATATATAATATATATATATATTAATATATATAATATATATAATTATAAATATATATATATAATATATATATATATACTATATATATATATAATATGAATAATATATATATCCTAGGTTACCGAATTCGGCTAAATTATAGCAAATCCGACGAATGCAGAAAGATACAACAAGAGTTCAAATCCTTAATACTTTTTCAATAACTGTATTGAAGAATTCCTATTTGAACCAAAAAGATATTCTTCCTCAATCTACTTATCTGCAACTCTGTCTTTATACTTCTATTTCAATTCCGTTAGAGAGCATAACTTTCCGTCTCTAAGACTTCATCTCTCATTCTTAACCAAAAAATCAGGTGTATAGAATAATTAAACAGCAAAACACTTTCCTTTTATCTCTTAAAGTTCTATTATCTTAATTTTCACAAAGGCTATCTGATTTGCTATATATGTGCAAAAGAAGCACCAAGTGAAGCTAATTTTCTCGATTTGTATTCTTCTGATTTTTCGGCCTTATGACTTAGGCTATCACTCAATCAACTACAAAATTCATATGTTTTGTATATTCTCAAATATAGAAAAATCTCCTTTTTTTCTGAAATTATTGTTCAAGTTGATTTCAAAGCTCACGACTACCAACAGCTTTTTTTTTAATCTGAAGATACAGCTGGTGAACGTATCTGTTATTCATCTATATAGAATGACCGGAGAAGTTGGTGCAGCTCCCTATTTGTATTCCTGTTCGTTTTGAAAATGTACGCAAAATCATAGATTCTTAACTTCCAAACCTTTTCATTATTCTTTAAACTTTTTTCTCTTTTGGGTTCTACATATCACTTTCTAATCTTTCCATCCTCTTTCTTTCTCTTCATGACTCCTGCAGAAATATTGCCAGCCCGCCTGTCGAAGTAACGTTCGCATTCGTACTAGCAAAACTGATCGACATGCGATTACTACATTATAATTGAATTCCCAATTATAATGGACTTCTACGCTAAGTAGAAAAAGATCCATTGGGTGTGACCAGACACACATAACAAGAATAATATGCTCTCTTCTGTTCATGGAACCGACTTCTATGTATTATTTCATCGCTAACTAAAAATCAATAAACCTTGGTTTATTGTTTGTATTAGATGTTCTGTAGCCTAAGTTACAGGGAACACAATAAAATTAGGGCTTCAAGAAACTTCTTTCTGGTTCATTTAGCATTTTGACAAACACAAATATCAAACTCTAACTGTCCTTGCTCTTGATATACCACTACTACATAGTTTGGTAACATAAACAAATATCATTTACCTTCTGCTAAAAGACTAACATATATTCTATCCAAATTACCAAACATGAAAACGATTTTCTCTGACTATTATCTTCCTTCTCACCCTTAAAACTCGTTTAAAATTAAATTATAAAATTTCCACAAAATAAATATATGAAAATCTAACATTAGCAAAAACAGTAAATAATAACAACAATAATAATAGATATAAACCTTCAATATAGTCAAAAATAATAGTAATAATAATAAAATAATTAATAAATAATAATAATAATAAATAATAAATAATATAAATAAAATTTATTACTCTCAAGAACAACCCTAATAATAATTAAATTTTTCAAAAGTTAAATTCAGAGATTATATTATGACAGACGCATCTATACTTTCTCACTCCCACACTCACATAACATAGAACACAATACAAAATACATACTTTTATGAAGACAAATATCACTGCACTCCTACTCTCATCCATCTCATCTCTCACTCTCTCCTTTCTCTCATCCATTCTCATCAATTTTCTCTACTACACTCTCTCTCTCTCTCCTCTCTACTCTCTCTCTCTCTCTTTTCATCTCCCATCTCTCTCTCTCTCGACCCCCTCTACCATTTCTCTCTCTCTCTCTCTTCTCTACTCTCTATCTCTCTCTCTCTCTCTCTCTCTCTATCTTCTCTCTTATCACTCTGTATTTCTTCTCGAGGGTACAATACATTAGTTGCAAACAGAAATTTTAATGTTAAACCAATATAATGATAATATTAATAAAAGTAGAATAATTTTAATCAAGGAATGGTAAATTTTTCACGTAGAATATACTGTTGATATTTCTAACGAATATAGCTGTAAATAACAAATTTGCAGTATATACTCTGCTTAAATTTAATGAACTAAAAAATATTATAACATTACATATTCATCTACTGAAAAACCTGATACAAGAATGGGCAATGTTAAGAAGAAAAAATGAGAAAAAGAATAGTAAAGTAATAAAATAATATAATATAATAATAAAATACAATAATAATAATAATGATATGAGTCATCTAATAATAATCATTGATTACGTTATTGTTATTAGATAGTAACAGTATGAAAATAATTATTTTCTTTTATAAATAATGACAACACTTTACATGTAAAAAAAAATACAAGAATACGATTCATAAAAATTTTTGTTTGACAACGTTCTGTCACTTAACATTCACACTCAAAAAATAATACACAATCAATAACAAGCAATTCAAGCAAAGAGATTAAATAGCCCTTTTGAAGGTGTATGTACCATATTGTAGGAAAGAACAGATTGAGGGTAATCAAATGCAATGACTATAGGTAAAGATTGCAGGTGTTGACGAAGACAAAAATTTGCATTTGGAGGGAGATCATGGCATTTGTTACTCTGCATATATTATTTATGCCAATGTAGAAGAGATCCATCGTCTTGTTAAGAAAGATCCACACCAATGTTCCTTTATATTTCTAGTTTCGCTCCTCGAATTATCAGTTTGCCAACAATACTGCCAGTAAACAAGAAGTCTTTTCCGGATAGAGGGGATAATCACGGTAACGTAGGCATAATGTAATAGGAACTGAGTGATAGAACAGATACGAAAAGAAAAAGGAAGGTATTCTGCCTATCTTCAGCATTTTTTTTGCCATTCACCCTACGTAAGAGAGATATTAGACGTAGTTAATTTGTTTTATTCACGAGAGATAGAAGCAGCTGAAAAAATTATTAGCAGCAGAAATATTTTTGTGATTAAGTTAGGAGGGTTAGGGCATTGAGGCTAGTGGGAAAAAAATGACATAAGACGACCTCGTTATTCGAATAAAAATTGATGAAAGTCGTCAATCATTATATCCGTTAAAATTCTGCTTTAAAAATTGAAGCACGAGGTGGAGAATATGAGGGGTTAGTGGTCAGAAAAATAGCAGACGCACCAAACACATTCACGTTTTAGAGCGTATTAAACACTGGAAGTAATCCCCCACAACTGCAGAGTGAAATCAAAGATATTCTTTAAACAATGCAGCGAGAGTAGACTGGATTTTGGAGAGAAAAGGTTCATTGACAGACGATGGTGGGATTAATAATCAAGTGTTATACCCTTCAACATAAAGAACGCACCTTTTAAAACAATGTTTGAGAAGTTAAATGTTACAAAACAGATTTGGCAAATGCAAATAAGAAGATTTAAAAGTCTTCATCATGAATTATAGGTAAGTGAAGTTCAACAAGTCAGTTATTATGTAACTTTGGTTGGTCGATTGAGGAAGAGACCGGAATGCCCATATTTAGAATGAAGCATTTCAGATATATCCATCAAACAGATTCAGAAATGATTGAGAATAGGCTTTTTCATAAGACAAGAAAGGAAGGTTAAACAGAAAGAGTATTACCATTTTGTAGGACGGAAATTTGAGTTGGATCCAAATATAGAAATTACCATTGGGTACAAGTTTAATAACTGGAAAACTGTGTCAATTGAGCATCAGTGTGTGATTTTGGAAAACTGACAATCTGATTAGGATGGGAGACATCGGGTCTCTTTATGACAAAGAACTGTTGCAAGAACACTTGGAGCGTTTTGCGGTGTTTGCGTCGAACAATTTATTATTCAGCTCTCTCAAACGAATAGGAAATTAAAGGATAGGGGTCGTCACATTCAAATTTGGAAACTAGAATCCATTTCATCTGATATGGCATAGAGTCTTTTAGGAAGTGTTGTGATAGGAAACCGGAAGAAGGGTTATATGAGGATTCGAGAAGAGTTGCAACAATCCTGCAAAATTATCAGACATAAATGTCATAAGTATTTTTGGCAGCAAAGCATATTCAAGCTTTGTGGTGATGAAAAAACTTACTTGCATTAATTGTGGTTTGAAAACTTTCCTCCAGGTAATGGTTTTATGACATATGAGTTGGATTGAATCGAGGCGCTGTTGGACATATGATAAGTCTGTATATGGCAAATTATATGTGGTATGTTACAGTAATTTCTTGAGTCACTTGCTGGGATTGAATTGGATAGATTCTATTTAGAATGGACTTACATACTGAGGCCGAGGAGCAATGCTGAATAGTAGGTATCTTTTCTTTTTTGTAGTTTATAGGACATTTGTCTTTAGCTGGGTTGACATTTATCTTAATTTTTTAATGTGATATATAACTCTAAAAACCTCCTGAGTTACAAAAAGTAAACTTATTTTTCTCTTCCAGTTATCCAGCTTTACAAGGGCTCATCGTCCCTTGATATGGATACTGCTTCCTATTTGGGGGGGCTACTGTTAGTCACCGCTTTTGGACAGGTCGCAGTCAAAAGACCAAAGACTATATAAACTGTTCCTTACTTTCAACTTCTCTGACCCTCTAGCTTTGCGGCCGATGTTGATCTTCTAATCTCTTTGTCTATAAGTACGGTGGCAGAGTGCTCGGAGGAAATTGTCACTGCTACCACCCAATTTACAACGCCTCTTAACTTGAGCGGTCTCGTTGTCTTGCGCATAGAGTTTGCTAGTTATATTGATCGAAGATAATTGGTAAATTCAGGCTAGTTCTCTGCGTCTCCTTCTTTCCGCAACTACGGTTCTGGGCAGATTCATCTCACCTTCTGTGTTTCTCTGATTTAATCCATCACTTCAATCCTGCGTCTGTGCTCATCTGCTGTAATTTGCGATAGTTGAGGTTTTGTTGATTTTAATACCCCCTACAATTAATAGGCTTCCCAGTGAGTGGCTAGTGATAACTGTAAAAACTAATAATATATATATATATAATATATATATATATATATATATAATATATAATATAGATATATATTATTATATATATATTATAAAATATTATACTTAATCTTATATACTCCATCAGAAGAACCAAGTCGGCATAATAATAATCATTTCACCATCTTTCTTTCTAAATCCCTCCCACAGAGGTAAATGCACGATTAAACATTGACCAGGAAACAGAAAGATAGTAGAAAAAAATATAAAACTACCAACCAATATGAAACTAAATTCAAAATATCCTTATTGTGGAAGTTCCAAACAGCAAACCAACCTTCCATAGTGGAGACTAACGAATTGACCTACAAAAGCCTACCAGAAGTAGTAGGCCTCCAGCATCCAGCCTCGCAAGCCTCTAAAACCTCTCAAGCTTTCAGGAACCTCATTGTCTACACCCAGAAGGAGTGGACGTCATTGTTGCTTGTGAAACACTTGTGTTTTTGTCCCAGGGTTATATTTTTATTATTATTATTTTGATATTATATTTTTATATTACTCACTTAGTCTTAGTATACCTCATTCTTATATCCGATGTACTTATATATATAATATACCCTATATATACGTTAATGAAAAAGGTACTCAATAACTAATAAGTTTGGTCCTTTTTCTTGATTTTAGTTGCAAATGTACTCAAACATTCTATGATTTGTTTGCTTTATTATTATTTTAATGGAAAAGGTACGCAACACCCCATAAGCTTGGTCTTTCTTTGTTGATTAGGAAGTTCAGCCAATAATAATTTTATTTTGGCCTTACACACGCACACACCACACCACATTTCACACATATATATATATTATATATCTATTTATATATATATATATAGTATATATATATATATATATAATTATATAGTTATATATATATATATATATCTATATATATATATATCTATATATATATTATCATATATCAATTACTACTATATATAAGTATATATATATAGTATTATATTTATATTATATATATATATATATAATATATATATATATAGTATTATATATAGATCTCACTTAGAGCCCAAGGACTGTTTCTTCGACAAGGTTTTCCCACGATATTTTCAGCCTGTTGTATTTTAAAACCTGCAAACACGGTTTGGTCGGGGAAGTGACAAATCAACTTCCTTGTCAATGTCCTGAAGTATCAAAAATAATTGCTTGCTGCATTCACATTAAGGGATTCTTGCCATTAGGCGCGAATACATATAATAAGATCAGAGATAATGGTTTCAAGCATGGTTTCCCATCTAACAAAGTTTTCGCATTTTCCTTTAATATCTTTACGGGTTTATTTACACTGGTTAAATATATAAAAAAAATTCTTTTTATTTTAGTCAAATAGGCAAATCTACTAGTATATTTTGCACTAAATTCAAAATATTATGCGAAGGATGCGAATATCAAGCGCTTTATCTATATTAACGTTAAAGTTATGCAAAATGAGAAATTCACTAATTATATTATATATATTATAATATATATATATATATAGTATATATAAAAAAATGATTTATATATAATAGTGATATATAATATTATATATATATTAATAATTATATATATATATATATTATATATATATATTAAGCTATATATACAAAATAAATAAAAATAAAAACTTTTATGCCAATGTCCTAAACAATATATAATAGTATATATACTATATATATCTATATATATATACTATATATATATATAGTATTATTATATATATATTTATGATATTTATATATATAATATTATCATTATATGTATATATATATATTAATAGTATATATATTCAGGGTTGCATAAAACCGGTTTTTTGAAAAAGCGCCACCCAACCCCGGGTTGTTTTGTCTTTTTTCATTAAAAAACGAAAAACCCGGGTAAAAATTGGGGCAGAATCAACCGGAACTTGACACACGATGCTTTATATCATATATATATATATATATAATCTATGTATACTATCTATTATAGTATATATATATATATATATATATTATATCATATAGTATATTATATATACTATATATTATATTATAGTTTTAAAGTGGATCGGCAAAATTGTTTGTATATTATCATATAATCGTTCTTTATGTAACCAAATTTGGTGCCACCTAGTGCACTTAAAATTTAGTACCGATTGCATTTTTTTAAGTTTTGTTGGTTATGGTTTGTCACTTGTCAAGGGTTAGCAATTTAGCAAAGGTCATGCCACTCATGTGGGTTTCGAAAGTAACACTTGTCACCTAGTATAGTGGGGTGTTTTTGAGTGTGGGATGTCCTTTTGGCCAAAGGGCTTCAGCTTAGGCGCTCTTTTGCGACTCCCCTTTTGTCTGGAGTAAGCAATGTTACTGCTGATAAATAATAATAATTAATAATAATACATAATAATAACAATAAGCAAGAAGCATTTAAAAACTAGTAACAGGATTAAAAGTTTGGAAAATTAACACTAAGAAATTACATAAGAAAATTACTATCTTTCGAATTAATTATAATTAGCTTTTCAGTCTCAGTTGAATTTTATCCTTCATTTTTTATTTATTTATTTTTTTTTTTTTTTATAAAACCGATTGTGGGAATTAGCGGGTTTTTTCAAGTGGGGTTTATTGAAAAAACCCATTGGGGACAACCCAGTTATCCCGCAATCGTGCCAACTCTGATATATATATTATAGTATATATATATATATATTATATATATATATATATATATATATATATAGTATATTATAATATATTGTATATATATAATTATATAATATATATATATTAATATATATATTATAATATATATAATATCAGGGGCGTGTTCGTGGCCTGGTTGCAGGTTTGCGCAACCAACATTTTATACAACTTGCCAACTAGGGGTGCAACTATTTTACTTATTTTTTAATTCTTTTAATTTTTTTAATAGGATTAATATTAAAAAAAATTAAATTGCTCTTTTCAAATAACATTCCAATGATTTATTATTTAATGAAAAAAAAATCCGTCATTGAATAGCTGTTATTCAAATGTCAAACCAATAATGATTTGTTGCAGCCTTTACAACACATGTCAATTAAATTTTGAACGAGAAGACAATGTGTGTGAAAATATACCGCGTCAACGTTTATACCTACAACAGGTTGGTGGTTGTATATGAAAAACAACCGCTTGTTTTTCTTAAAATTGGATCCTCCCCTTAATAACTGAAATTCAAATTTGCCCGTACGAAACAATTATAAAATTAGCGTTCAACATGTTAAAATTCATCGTCCCAGGGATACGATATATTGTGGATAGGTTGCAAATCAGTTTGCTTTTAAGCGTTAAGTGCGTAGTCTTAGAATAGTTTTGTCAGAACTCTTGCTTTATAACTAAATGAATAATCGTAAAAAAAAATATTATAATAATGATAGCATTTTACAATAATTTTTATTTAATTTTTTTTTTATTAAACAGTGGTTATAGGCCTATATTATGTATATAAACTTGGATTTTTAAACCCTTTGATTTTGAATATGATTATGATTTTGAGCAACTGATGGTGGATTTGAAACTCTATTTGATTGTTGTATTTCAAATTAGTAATATTTCCCCAAATGGAATACTAGAACCATCTCTTAACTTAAGAGCAGCTTTATTTTGAAAAATTAATTTTTAAAACTTTTTTTTTTTTTTGCAATTAATTGTTAGTAACATTATATATATAATATATTATATATATATATAATATTATATATATATATATATATATTATATATAGGTATATATATATATATACTATATATATATATGATAGTATATATATATAATATATATATATAGTTATTATACTATATATATATAGTATATATATATATATATTGTATATATATTATAGGCTATATATATATATAGTATATATATATATATATTATATACTAATATAGTATATATAATATATTAGTATATATTAGTATATATATATTATATCTATATAGTATTATGCTCTCAAGTTGGCCTGAAGTGTCAAATTCTTAAACCACTAAAATACAACGGTTTGACCAATTTTGAACATTTTTATTTTCGCTAACAATTTTTTTACGAAGTTGTGAAGCTCAAACTTAAAATAGGTTTTTAATTGCGTTGATTTTTTTTTAGTTTGAATTTATCATATTCGTTACCGTTTTTTCCTTTATTATATATAGTATATATATATATATATAATATATATATATATATATATATATATATATATATAGTATATAGTATATATATAATATGATATATGACTAATATATATATATTATAATTGATATATTGTATATACTATTATATATATATATATATAGTGTTGCTGAGAGAGAGAGAGAGAGAGAAGAGAGAGAGAGCAGAGAGAGAGAGAGAGAGAGAGAGGAGAGAGAGAGAGAGAGAGAGAGAGAGAGGAGAGAGAGAGAGATTACCTCATATAGTATAGGCCCTTTATTATACCAGAGAGCAATAAAAAAATTAGAATCGGATGGTAAGGTAATGCTATCTGAGAATTATTTCATTGAGGAGGCAATTTCTACGAATTTTCTCAATTTTCCGCAAATAAAAAAAGAATATGTAATAAAGTTTAATCTTATAGGGCACGGTTAATGTCTATAGTTAGTGGAGTTGTATATTATTTTCATAATACAACTTTTACTCACGGCGCGAGTAGTTGTTACAGCGGCAGCGCTCGCGCTCAAGGCTCGCATTTGGAGCGAGCGCTTCAGCGAGTGGTCTGCCATGCATACACGCCAGCCTGCAATGCACTTAGTCTATGGTATTGTTTTGGTTTTTATTTAAAATAAATATCTAATGAAAATAATTTAACTACAAGATAAAATAATTTTTGAAAATGGGAAAAATATCTCATTTAAGACGCAAATAAGGCAACAAATAGGAGTTATGGAACCAAAAATTTTTAGATTTAAAATAAATAAAAATGCCGGGCCTATTAAACGAGGTAGGTCCCATGAGTTCTAAAGAACGGCGAGCCGATTTTCTTTTTAAAGTATAAGAAATTGATAATTCAGTTACTTCATAATTATAGGTAGTAACAAAATTTAAAAATTTAAATCTTTTTACTATATATAATATATATAATATAGTATATTATATTATATATATATATATATATATAATATATATATATATATATATAATATAT
The DNA here is from genome assembly GCA_015478945.1 of Trachelipus rathkii. Classification (NCBI taxonomy): domain Eukaryota; kingdom Metazoa; phylum Arthropoda; class Malacostraca; order Isopoda; family Trachelipodidae; genus Trachelipus; species Trachelipus rathkii. The sequence continues at coordinate 29,120 of JABUQX010029416.1, read as the reverse complement.
TATAATTATATTTAATATATAATATATTATATATATATAATCTAGTATAGTATATATTATAATATATATATATATATATATATATATATAATATTATATATATTATATATATATATAATATTATATATATATATTGATATAGCGTACTATATATATATAATATATATATATATATATATATTAGTATATAATTCTGTTGTGTGGAATTTCAGATCAACGCACCTATAAATTGTTACGACGGAGCCGCCTGATATATTATATAATATATATACGTAATAGTATATATATTATTATTTATATATATATATATTATAGTATATATTATCTATATATATATATAGTATGTATCTTTATATATATAATTAATATGTATTATTGTTCAGGACCCACAACGGCTCACAGAGAAGCGGCCATACTGTGGTTGAATAATCAACCCCGTGGGTGGGTCCTGAACTAATCCATATTTTAATGTTAAGAATAATTAATAATGAAATGAATTTTCAGGCAAAACTAAATAAAAAAAATAAACAAAATATATCTTTACATTTTAAATAGTCCTAATATTACATAACAATAATCATATTGTAAAGAATATTCGTCTTGAAGATACAGAAAATACAGTTACTGTAAGTGGGAAGAATTTGCGGATAAGAATATGGGATACCTTTTAGTGTTATGGACCATAAAGTGGAAAAAGACCGACGCAAATAGGGCGAATAGAGTCCAGTCGAGGACAATCAATGAAGATATGGCGAACAGATTTGCGGGTGTAAGGCGATGGCTAAAATTTGTCAGATGGGAGGAGAGTCCCTGTTGAAATATAGGTGACTGTGAGCGATATATGGTGATGACGATACGTGAGGCGTGGCAAGTATCACCTCGTTGAAGCGCTTTCGTCGGTGGGAGGAACACCAACTCACCAATGTTCGGCTTTATCTTTCTAAGTTTCGCTCCCCCCCGCTGATCATTCGTCCAGCACAGCTTGCCTCGGAGAAGCAGATAGTACTTGCAGTTGATGGAGGCGGCCATTGTCGAATGGCATCCGGGAGGGACCCTAGAACAGCTCCGAAAAAGAGGCAATTTTGGTCTCTCTATGGGCGATTTCATTGCCACTTAACCCACTATATGAGAGGGGGTCCAACATGTATGATTTGTTTCTTACGGGAGTGGAGCAGCCGAAGAAATTGTTGTACAGGGATACCTTTTTTTTTTATTATTTTTTTTTTTTTCTTTTTAAGATAAAATACAATCATGTAGCCACTGAGAGCGAATCTGAATAAAAGACATACGAATGATATTCCTTGGTTAAGGAATAGAATGCGGAAAGGGCAATCATTTATAGCCATTAATTATTCCGAAAGAATTGAAGCATGAAGGGGAGGGTATGGGAGAGGGTTTGCGGTCAGGAAAGACAGCAGACACACCCACACTGTCCCCTGTTTTAGAGCCATCAGTAAACACTGGAGTAAATTCACCGTGAACTGCGGAACGAGATAGGAATGATGCCTTTAAAAAGGGAGCAGGGTGGCCAGATTTGGAGAGAGAGAGAGAGGTCAGGACCAAGCAAATGGTGGGAGCTGGGAGTAGCCAAGGTGTATATACCACTTCGTCAAAAAAGAGATAAGCAGCCAGTTCTTTTGCAAGGGATGTTTAAGGAAATTAAGGATATTAAAATACTGTGTTTCCAAAATGGCCCAGTATTAGATTCTGGAGGGTATCTCCCGCAGAATCTGGTGGTCAGATGCAGACGGTATTGGGGTTTGAAAGCGAAGATAACTTGTTCACATGATGTATTCCCTTCGAAGAGAGAGTGGCATCATATTGGATTCAATTTCAAGGCTCACCCGGGGGAACGATCGGAAGGCTCCAGTGGAGATACGTATCGCCTCGTTTTGGATGGGATCTAACAGGTGTAGTAGAGTTGGGGAGGCCTGACCATAAGTACTGCAGCAGCGCCAATAGTCCACTTCCGATCCGATTAGGGCGATACTGATGAGGACTAAAAGGGACTTGCCAATCAGCACCCCAAGATTGGTTGAGGCGAGATGAAATAAATATGTCCAAGCACGTCCGATGACAAGTCGTTTTCAGGAGTTTAATATGCGGTGCGTATGTATGTTAAGTGGTCATCTAAAATGAGTCCTAGAAATTTGACCTGTGAAGTTACAGGAATGGGCGAACCATATAAGGTTAGGGAAGCGGGAAGGAGGTGACAGGTTCTTCGATTCCTATTTTTCTTAAAAAGTACTGCTGAGGTTTTGGTGATCGAGAAGTGGAAGCCATGGGAGTTACCCCATTGTGAAATATTCTCAATACCTAGTTGAAGTCGCCGTTCGAGAAAAGACAGCCTGGCACCAGCTCAGTGCAAGGTCATCAGCATAGAGAGAAAAATTGACCGTCGTTAGGATAGGAGTAACACTGTCATTAAATCCGAGAGCAAATAGTAATACACTTAGAACACTACCCTGCGGAACGCCTTCATCCAAAGTAAAGTGGCGTGACAGAACAGAAAAGCACCGAACCTGGATAGATCTATTTGACAGAAGGCATTTAATGAAAAGAGGGGAGTTGTGTACGGAAACCGAGCGAATGGAGTTTAAGGAGAACCCCAGTTATCTTCGTTGTGTCATATAGTATATATATATATATAGTATTATATATATAATATTATATATAATATATATATATATAATCATATATATATATAATATATATATATATATATATATTATATATACTGCTACGTAGTATATTATAATAGCGTATATTTAATATATATAGTTATGTATTATATATATATATATGATTACTAGCTATATATATATAATTATTATGTATTATATAAAATATTATATTATTTATACGACCTATTTTACAGTTAGACAATGATATTCGTTCTATCCGTATGTATATAACTGCTGGTCAGATGATTTCGTTCCGTCAATCTCTTTAGAAATAGGTCCGATGAATACGATTGCGGAGGCTCCGAATCAGAGACAAACCCTTACGTGAGAGTCAGTACGAAAACGGAACAAAATAACCTTAGCTGACACTTTAGAGACAGGGCTCGAAATATATTAAGATTTTAATTCCAATCAGTACCCGCGTATATTCCAACTCCAAAGCCTCAAGAATAAGAACGGCTATCAATTGAATATCTTTGAGTGGACGTGTACAAATTAAAGTCGATGGGATATAGAAGGATCAAGTGATTACATCACTCAAATTAAAAGTGCTTATCAAATAATAAATATAGTAAGTAACTGTAATTCTTGGGAATATAATTATTAATAATTTTAATTTTTGAATATTTACAGTAATATATGTTAGTGATAAGTAATCCAATATATTGGAGTATGTGATTAGTCTATTACAAGCTGAGTGTACTATTAGATATATAGGTGTTGATGCTAGATTGTAGCATATAAGTCCATTGATTGTGAAGTGTTGTGAGGATACGATGATTTGAGATAGAGTCAGGCCGCCAGTTGTGTTATATAGAGCGAAATCTCAGCTATGATATATCATTTTCTGTGTGCATATTTATGTTCAAGGTAGTAAATTGGTATCGGACGTAACCTTTTTATCCTAGTATACAACAGCTAGTTTAATTTTTATTTTTTTGATGTGGAGTATCGCGGCTATTCAATGGGGAGAGGGGGATGAGGAAGGGGGGGGTAACTAGTGGAGCATTCTTGATGCATATATTCGGTGTTAATGGTCACGTTTTGATTTCGTCCTATCTCGCGATTGCAATTTAGGTGCTAATTTGACTCCTATCCGACGTCAGTGGGCTGAGTATCCTGCGTGAATCTGATATTACTGTGTATGTACTTCATGCAGTTGTATTATTATATTAGTTAAGTAGATTGATTATTATTATTATTATTATTACTTCGGATTATTATTAAAACAAAGAGTACCCGTTGTTCGTTCCACATGCTATGTTGTTTGAGGGTAGACAATTGAGGTTAGACTGTAGATGTAGCACTCGTATTGGAACTTGTTAAATAAAATTTAATTGAGACGCTCTATTATGTTTTCAGGAATATTATGTGTCTGATTATTTATATCATGATTGGTAGTTAATATTATAATATGTATATTATATAGGTATGTT
>JABUQX010029416.1:10000-20000 GCA_015478945.1 Trachelipus rathkii | reverse complement strand
TGAACTGGACTGTTGGATCACAAAAACAAGTAATAAAAATTTAAAAAAGAAGTCCCATTAATTAATTCTAAGAACTACTACAAATAAATAACGGAAAGGCAGAAATGAAGATGCTTTCTTATAGTGACAAATGAGCAATATACAGAATCTAAAACAAAATGGAGAGCATAGTTGCGAGTTCTCAACCCTGGACGACACGCGGCCGACCTCCCGCGACCAACATAGGGTTACAAAAATTTGCGCTTAAAACTTTTTAAAGGCAATTTCTAGTCCTAAGTACCTAATGTTATATATATATATATATATATATATATATTATAATATATATATATTATATCTATATATATTTATATATATATATATTATATATATTATAATTATATATATATAATTATATATATATATATATATATATATATATATATATTTATAATAATATATATATATATTATATATATATATATATATATTATATATATATATATATATATATAATTATAATAAATATATATAATATATATTATAAATATAATATAATATGTATATTATTTATAATAAATTGTAATGCCTTTAAATAAAATAATTTACTTGGTAAAATCCTAAGAAATGTGGAATGGAATATTTTGTAGCTATACTGTCAACACTAAACCCCTATTTTGATATCCTCCCTTTTATTAATACATATCATCCTAATTATTACTTTTACCTATAGGAACATGCACTACCTACAATACTTACCTTTTTTTAGACACTCTTTTATTTGTCCGATCACATAACAATAACAATAGCAGGAAGGTTAGGTCTTAATGAAATCCCTACTTCCAACCCTTCCTATACACACTGGTTTTCTTCCCATTCTCTTAACACCAAAATTGGTACTCCTTTATTCCCTCTTTATTCCTTAGAGGCCCTTTTAAGGTTCTGTTGTTCTCCCTGCCCCTACCTCCTAAACGAATTTAAAATTTTTAGTCTTTTCAACCTTTCGGGGCGCGCAAACGTATCCTAGATCCTCAACACAGTTATCACTAATGGCTCTCTCCGGAAGGGCCAAGAGGATAACTTCTATTACCTGTCCAAACTCCTCGTGTATAGATACAACATACTTCTACCTCCCTTTAAGACTTCGTCTTATCACAATTTTTTTGCACAAAAAAAATCGCAGTTTTTCCATCAAACTATCCAGCACCTCATCTTCTAATCTTCTTCTTTTAAAAAAATTTTAAACCTAAAATATCTCATACCAACACCTTTCCTTCTTCCACACATACGTTTTTTAACAAAATATCCTTGTTGTCCACTGTAATGCAGTATATGAAGTGGGAAACACATGGACTTCACCTTGTTTGTCTTGTTTTTGTCCGTACGGGGCCTCGGTGGCATGGGTGTTGTTAGCTTGTTTGGGTGTGGGTTGTGGTATGGTGTGTTCGTTGGCTGGGGTTTGGGTGCTGGTGTTGGGTTGGTTTTTTGTTGGGTTGGTGCTGGTTGGGAGTTTGTCCGTGTGGTTGCGTGTGGTTTGGTTGGGGGGGCGTGGTGTGGTAGAGCTTGGGGGCCGCTATATTTTCTTTATAAGGCACATTGATATATGACGCCGTACTTTTTCCGAGATGCAAGTGCTGGTTGTCTGTTTTACCAACTCTGCCTTTCTCACTTACAGCAGATCTACTTGTTCTGCTACTGACGTCACCTGACCCCATGAAGACTCATTGAGAGCTAGTCTTTGCGCAAACATCGCCAAGTCACTGTTTGCCACCAGGACCCGGCTCCTTCCATGTCTCGTTCGCCGGGACCGCCGTCGGCCGTGCCGATGCATTCAACGAAATTGAAAAACCTTCCGCTTAGAAGACAATTCACCGGAACTCATCTCTTGTGCCATGTCACATTCCACTAATTATTATCTAATATACATAAGAAGAATGGCCATCCGTCTCCTCACAAATAGAGTCCCTAACCTCAAAATTAATTCACTATTCTGTCTTTAACTCCTCACTCGTTTTGTTTCAAGCAAAAAATTAAATGTTTAAACTTTTTGGTAAATAATGTTTAAATTTAAAGCTTAAGTATTTTGTTTATATTAACTTTTAATTTAGTTTATTAGGGCTAGCTCTGAACAATGGACAAGTTTTGGTATCCGAAAATATTTCTGCTATATTTCCTCAATAAATTTACTTAAGGATTTTAAATCAAGTAATATTTTACTTAAAGGCTCCTACAGATTTATTATAACTGTTGAACGTCTCAAGTCGCCTTCATAAAGTTTTATATGTATATATTATATACTATATTATACTATATATATACTATATATATAGTATATAGTATATATATATATATAGTATATATATATTATATATATACTAACTTATATATATAGTATATCAATATATATATATATAATATATAGAGATTTATATATATGCTGTATTATATGTACTATATTGGAGGGTGTGCAAGTACCACCCATTGGCACACCACGCTTTTTTTTTTTTTTTTTTTTTTTTTTTTTATTTGTTGAACAATAGGAAATCATCACTCCCTTGCTCTTTCCCTCTCTTCCGAAGAACGATTCCCGACAGAGGCTGGGAGAAATCTTCTGCGAAAGGCTAGAAAACTTACTCAGGAGGAGGAACCTCATCATTGTTGTACTATTAAATAGAATAATAAAAATGTTTTTATACTATTCAGTGTATTTTAATTCTCAAACAAAGGTGATTAAACTAAGGCGGGCTACTCGGTGCAAACTATAATAATATACAAAGCAGCGAAGAAACAATAGCTCTGTAAATCAATATAATATATATAATATACCTATATATAATATATATATATATATATATCTATTATTATTATTATATTATACTATAGTATAAATAATAGTATATATATATTTATATATATATATTACTAATATTCTATATATATACTTCGGATAAACTGTTGTGTTGTTTTTTATCATTCATAATATATACAGTTATATATACCTATAGTACTTATATATATATATATATATATATATATATATATTATATAATTTATTATATATATATATATATATATATATATATATATATATATATATATATATATATATACTAATATATAATATATATATATATATACTATATGTATATATATATATTAATAATATAATATATAATATACATAAGTGAAGTAAATGTTCTTCAAGTGGATGTGATCTTCCAACTTTCTACAGAGATTTCGGAAGGGGGAAAAAAAAGAGGTCAAAATTTGTGTCCTCTTTATATCCATTTTATTCAAAAGGAAAAATTTTAATGTCATCCATACCAGTCATTAAATAAAAACTATCTAGCTTAGGTTCTCCAATTTTATTTTAACATTTAAATATGAAAGGATTTAAAATAAAATAGTTTTTGTTTATAACTTATATTTTAGTCTGGGACTCGCCGTTTTTTCAATTTAAAATTTAATAAACCTCTATCAAAGCAATATAATTGAAATGCCAAAGAAGAATTATTTTATCAATTCACTTAAAGGCCAAATAGGACAGTGAACTTGATGCAATGAATAGTAAGTATATAAATATAGTTTTTGGACATTTTCCCCCATCATAGTTTTCATCAAATACTGTTTCAGATGTCAGCAGTTCTAAAGACTTACCCCTCAAATAATAATAAATAATAATAATAATAATTAATAATTAATATAATAATAATAATAATGATATAATAATAATAGTAACTCCTTAATAATAATATAATTGAATAATAATATAAATAAATAATAATATAATAAAATATTATTATTGATTATTTCCGTTGGTTCTTGGTGTGCATGTTTGTGTTAAAAATAGTGAACCTCGAAAGAGAAAAAGGAGAATGGAAAAGAGATAAAGGGTTTTTGATCGGCAAAGAAAGAGAAGAACGTGCTATGAATCGAACACCCACTTAAGCTAAACAACGTGAGTCCTGGAGGACGAGGAAGGAGGAGACGCTGACAAAAGAAGAGGCGAGAGACAGCATTGCAGAATCTCTCGATATTCTGTTCTTTGGATGATAGTATGATCCCTAGGTATTACTAGCGCGCGCCACGACACCAATTAGCAGGTGCGTGTGCTGGTGTTGTGTGTGTTGTGTGTGTGTGAGACCACCCGAGTGGAATGTAGTTCAGGATGAGAGAGAGAGAGAGAGAGAAGAGAGAGAAGAGAGCAGAGAGAGAGGAACTTCTCAAATAACTTTTTATTAATTTTATTTTTAATTAACATTCTTTCACTCTTAATCTTAACTAATATAATATTATATATATATATATATATATATATATATATATATATATATATATATATATATATAGTATATATATATAATATATTACCTATATATATATCTATAATATATTAGTGAAAAAAGCGAAGATAACTGAAGAAGAGTGTCGTTCCAGTTTGATTCATAATGATAATACTTTGTATGATAACTGTAAACTTTTTTTAAAAGATACATCATATTTACGCTACATTGGAACAACAACTCAAAAGAAAACAACCAGATGGAAAATCATCAACATCAAGACAACATATAGACAAAAAAAAGCAACAACAACAATAATCATATAATAATAATAATAATAATATAAAGATAATATAATATATATAATAAAGTTAATAATGATAAAAATAATAAAAATAATATAATAATAATTACAGTAATAATAAATAATACTTAATTAGAATGTTACTATTTTATTAAATGAGAAAACAAAGAGCTTCATCCTTATTAAGAAAAAATTAAAAAAATGTATGTTTTTTCAATATATATAATAATAAATTATAGGTATATATATATATATATATATATTTTTTAGATTTATATATATTATATATATATATTATATATAGTAATATTATGGAGTGATGTGTGTGTGTATGTGTGGTGTGTGTGTGTTGTGTGTGGTATATAATGGTAGGTCTATTATCTAAATTCTGTTGGGATGAGTATATGATTTCTAATTGCAAAAACAAATTATACATTAATTAAAGTGAAGGTCCCAAAATTTTGTCATTAATGAAAAATTGAGCTTAATTTTTTTCACTGATCTTTGAAGCAGTATAAAATTTTCGGGGAACATAGGATTGGGATTGTCATTACATCCACTACAAATATATTAATATGGAGTAGTTCAGATAGATAGGGAAATTATCGGGAAAATTGCGGATATGCATATTCAAAATTTCCAACGGCTGTTTTCGAAAGAAAGCCACGCCTTCATTTGCCTACGTTGAAATGTAAGAAACGTTGTGATTGGTTCATTACAAACAAATTTCGAAATTAATTTTTAATTGGCATCGTCCTCTTTATGACATTTTTGAATATAACGTAATTAAATAATTTAAAGACAAATATTAGGCACTTTCCTTCAAATTTTTTTTTTTACCACGATAAATACTGAAAATATTTTTGATAAAAATAAATTTTTGCTACGTACGAAGTCATATTAAATTTGTTTAAAGTTTTTGCGGCAACTTTTGCCGTGAAAAGTGCACTCTCATACACACAAAAGATGGTCCGAAAAATATAATATTGGATTGAAGTACTGTAATTTTAGCTATATCTATACTATATGTTACATTCACACGCAAATTCTAAAGAACTCAATTTTTCTTTTAAAACACGAATTTTCATCACCGAGATTAAGAGTGGGACAGCAATTTATAATCCCAGGGCCCCCGAAAAATATCCAGAGTTAGGCTAAGAGCACTGGCGCACGCCAGACGGGGCTGCAGGAGGTACAGCCTCCCGCTAAATTATTGGGGAAATGAATTTTTAATGAAGTAATAAAGGCACGAGGTAAAAAGCAGAAAATCAATACACTGCAATTCAAACCCCCCCCCCCGAAAAAGGTGAATGAAAATTCCCTATTGCATTATACCAAAGTTTACCTAATAGACTATATTATGATTTATTTTAGCGAATTTTCGTAATTCTGGTTTGATTTGCACTACAGAAAAATGTTTTGTGCTCCTTGTCGGTAAATTGCTCACAATCAAGAGCGCAAATGATTCGGAATTAATAAATGAAGTATAGCTTCCATCTACACAATTCATTCTGTCATTGGGCCAGCATTAAAATCCAATATTTACTAGTAATGGTAATTTTAATAATCGTTACTAGTTTCAAAAAGATTGAAGAGATGGAAGGAAATCATTTACGCGAATAAATGGATGTGGGACAGTGGAGACATGTGGCATGCAAAATATTCCCCTTGAGGGACATTCTGATTCTGATGCAGGATGCTCACCTACCCTATCTTACACCTTGCACAAAACAATTGACATTTCCGTACCCTGTTTAGCGTTATCGTGGTCAATTGAAATACAAGGAAATCTCAATGGTGCACAAATCCAGATCAGAATCGGTACACATCGATTGATTCTTTGATTCATCTTATTAATTAAAAATATGAACCAAGTGCATCATAATTCTTTCTACACAGTCTTTACCGACAAAACTACAGATTTTATCTCAAATTAAAGTTTTTAATTTACCCAGATATATTACAGAAAAAAAGTTTTCGTTATAACAGAGAACTTTCTCACTTGTACTTATTCATGTCACTGCATCAAGGCTTAGAGAAGGGAATACAAGGCAAACTTCATTGAACATTAGCTCGATTTAGCTATCTGAGGTTGATAAACCAGCCCAGGGCTATGATTAAAACTACGTCCAGAGGGTAATTAAGAAGTGTCAAAACTATTTTAAAGAAAATCCTTCCCAAAACCGATATTACTTATTGAATAAACTATTGCTTAAATTTGTTTCCCTATGGTACTGTGGAGTTTGCGGAGTGAGGCGTTGTAGTAGACGATAGCAGTGCTGCCTTGGAGAAGGTGATGATACCAACGTCTACTTAAGAATATTCCTTTTTATTTTCTCCTTCTCTCGAACAGATCACAAATTATTGCAGTAAGGATTCTGTCTTAGAACGGGACACGAACCCCAAAATTTTTCAGAGTCGCAATAACTACTAAATAATACAAAAATTTCGATAACAGGAACGGCACTTTTGTGTACCTAACGAGCGTAGGAAGTCAAAGTGGCGATAACAAGTATTTGCCAGCCACTCCGACGCATGAGTTTCAAAAACTAGAGATTATTTGCCTCACTGTTGTCACAATACATTTAAAATCCAGGCTGTGTGAGAAATACTTGAGTGTATATCATGGATATACACATTTTTGAGCCGTGCCAAAGCAACCTGCCGTTCAAAAGGTGAGGGTACCAATTTGTACTCCGGGCATTACCCATATTAGCCCCAGAATGAAAATGAAAATAAAATTCTAATTTTCAGCCCAGTTTTGACCAAATAAAAGCAACAGCAGCTTTTCTGACTTCTAACACGTTGTTTTAGGGTGTTTTCTGTGTCTGTATTCATTTCTTTTGCAGTTTCCATTTTTTTTTTTTTTTTTGAAAAATGTTTAATATCTTTTCAATTCACCTGCTACAAATTTTTTTCGAAATGACTTCAAACTTTATATATACATAACTGTAAACGTGTTTGGGGTGTCAGGTGTTAGTGTTCCTCTTTATAGTTGAAAGAGATTGTGAATGCTAACTCTTCTTTATAGGTTGAAGGTAAGATTAAGGTGTTCAACGAATTATTCAAGCAATAACAAGGACCAAACAAGAATAAGTTACACAAAGGAGAAATTACAACTGAAAAGTACCATCGAAACCCAAGCTTGATAAAATTTTAAATCCTTTAGGTGTTTTGAAAACGATATTTAGTACACACTCCACAATACAGTTGCCCCCCCTCTTTCATACCAGCGAAAACGAAGTTAGGTCATTTACCATTTCAAACGTTTTTCATCTTCTACGATCGGCCAAGTTGACAGGCATGCTTGGTCTGCGGGTGGCTGCCAGGACTGGTGAATGTTTTATGGAATATTGTGATCTGGCAATATCACCCCCCCTTTTAGTGGGCTGGTCGCAGGGGACGTTACTCCAAGTAACGACGAGGCCAACGTACTCGGTGGCCAGACCACGATGTGGTTTCAGTTCAGAGGAACCCGAGCAGACCATAGAGGGGCGATCGGGACAGCAGACTGTGATGGAAGGTCTGACTGTCCTGGCGCAGATGACAAGCAGTTAGCTGGGTTGGTAGTTTTGGTTGAGTTGGTGACAGCAGCAGACTGTTGATGTTAAGCCTGACTGATCGTTGGTAGAGCCGACAAAGCAACAGGAGATGAAGGCAGTATTGCAGTTGGAGAGCAATGTGTATGCTCTGCCGTCAGAGAAGAGGTGACAGAGGGATTGCTCTGTAATGAGTACGTATGGAGTAACAATAGGCGGTGTAGGGTAGAAGAGAAGAAGTAGGGTGTGAAGGGAAAGGCGGTAAAAGATAGCGGTGGAGAAGGAAGTAGCGCGCGAACAAGCGGCAACCGGAATGGTGTCGGCAACGAAGACTTTGCGAAACCCCTGTTTTCAAATCGCTCGCGGTGGGCCCACACTAAGCAAGGCGGGGACCAGCTGTCGGGAAGCCTATACCGGTGGAGAAGGGAAAGAACGAGGAGTCAGGAGGATTGGCCTTGAAGCAACTAACTTGTTCAAATGAATATGTGGATGATAAACGGTCGGTTGTTTACCGAGTTGTTATGTGCGTGGTTGTCCAGGATTTGTAAACATCACTAAAGGACAAAGCACTTTGGGCTAGTAATGACCGGCAGAGATGTCGTTACAAAGATAAACCTATGCGGTGAGTGAGTGCTTGAATGATGAGTCGCTCGGATATTGGTGGTTTTGATGGGTGTTCGGTTGATCGAATGGCTGGTCGCGTTGGACCAGTTGTAGTAGTTTCAATTTGGTTGAGTGAGTTGTCCGTCGTGATCGGTGAACTTGCAAAGCATCTCTCAGGACGAAACACTTTGGGCGAGTGCCGACCCAAAACGAGGTACTATTACAAGGGAATCAACCTGTGCGAGACGGGATGACGTTCGGGCGAACGGTTGATTGATGTAACGCTCGTTGAACGATTGTAGTAAAACGAAATCTACAGGAAGAAGCACTTTGGGCGAGTGTCAACCATTACGAGATGTCTTACCACGGCGAACAACTTGGAGAGAATATGGGATGAACTTCGCGGCCTTCCAGCTGGCGGAAGTGATGTACCACCCGAGAGAATGAGCGAAGAGTACACTCGCCAATCAGGTGTTGTTGGAGGATTCCTCCTACCGCGAAATCGAAGACATCCCTGAAGGCGAGTAGGAGTCAAGGCATGATGATGGACCAGCGAAGGTGAAGCAGCCAAGGCCTCCATGAAGGAGTGAAGGTCATTAGATGAGCCCCTCTTCTTCAGACGAAGAAGAGATGTGAAAGGGGCAAGGTGGACCACAGGTAGCTGACGAAGGAGAAAAGCCGAAGGAGGGGACAAAACGTGCAGAAGTGGCAGCGAGGAGGGTATAGCTGACTGTGGCTAGCATGGTGCGGCTAGCAAGTGATAAAGAAGGTAGAAAGGTAGGAAGAATGACGAAGAGAATGCAGTGCAGCAGAAGTTGGTTAGCCGGCTAATGGATGGGGTGCTGGAGTGTAGAGGTGCACATGGATGCAAGAGGCTCATGTGGTGCAAAGGAAGCGAAGGAAGGCAGGGGTGGCAGAGGTTGCAGGGGTTGCAAGGGAAGGCAGGGGTGCTGGGGTTGGGTAGGGTGCAAGGGTTGCAGGGGGATAATGGGTGCCGGAGGTGTCTGCGTTGCTGGTGCTGGAGGTGCTGGTGCTAGCAGTGCCTGCTGTGCGATTGGTGGTGGCGGAGGTGCAAGGGAAGCAGCGAGGGGAGTTGAGTTTCCGACATGTTGGAGTGTCGGACAAGTGGTGAAGAAGAAGAAAAAAGAGAAAATACATATATAGGGTGCTAGTGAACACTGGGTGATAGCACCAAAATGATAAAAAATACATAATAACGGTAATTATCAATATTAATAATAAAAATTAATAATAAATATTAAAAATATTAATTAAAGAGGTAATAATAATAA
>JABUQX010029416.1:0-7500 GCA_015478945.1 Trachelipus rathkii | reverse complement strand
ATTTTGAGCGACATAAATGCTAAAATAGTTAACAATCTAAATATGACTGCACATATCAAATTTATTTCCAAAATTAGCAAAATTTTGGATAGATGTCGATGGAATAAGTAACTTGATAAAGATTAGTAAGTATGTTCTTTTGCATTCGCGAATTGCTCTCTTAACTTGGGTTTGGAAAAATCTCAAGAATATAAATTTGTAATTGCCCTATATCTTTTCAGTTTTAAATTGATTCTCACAAGATGCATTCTAATTTCTTCATTAACAGAAAGCAGTAGTAGTAGTTCTGTTGCAACTTCTAACTTGTTTGAAAACGTTTCATCGATGTTGCTTGAAAATCTCTCGAAACAAACATCACTTTTTCAATATGATTAAAAGCAATTGTGCTGTCGCTAGTTATGGAGACTGCGATGTAATACATATGAAAGAGTGTTTGAGAATAAGTTAAAGACATAAATAAAGTTTAAACTTATAGCAAATTTGCTTTTCCTTAAAAACTTGAAAAGATCTAAGTTTTTATAAAAGTTAATATCTTGATCCATGAAGATTCCTCTTAAGGCTTCAACAATGCTTTTAAAAATTTCATTAGGTCTAAACAATCCATCGAAATTTTCTACCTACCTTGTGTCGCCCATTCGTGTGGGCTTTGTCCATTTTGTGTCTGGGAAAAATCTTTTCTTTTTTTTTCTATTAAAATAGTAAGTCGGCCTTGACAATCTAAAATAAGAGCATATAGTTGCATTCGATGTGCCATAAAGTTTTTAATGAGTTGTACTTCACATGAATGTGAACAGTGATGAACATCTAACGCCGCTGGATATTTTCGACAGCTTAAACACCTCTAAAATATTTCTTTATTGCTTTTACACCATCATATCGTTGTCCAATCAGAAAGTTAATATTTATATCAAAGTTCGTAGTATTACCTCAGATAGAGATAAGGAAACAAAGAACCAGTTAGAGGCAACATGGACCTATCGAGACTGTCCCAGTCAACTAAATATTTATCAAATACATGCCCATGCGACAAACACAACCTACACCACACCCTAAGGCCTGTCAATTTCCTAAACAAAGGTCAATATAATATATACGCCAACTACTACCAAAAGTAAAATCTTTAGCTAAGGTTCATGCTAACCACAATACAAGCTTTAATAAGTTTATTGTGATACTGGTAGCTACAACATGCTGTTTACTTTAATAACTAACTAAAAACCCGCCACTTTGGCTACGTCCAGAATATACTATATGATGCACAAACAATCCATATTACTATCCAATCCTTTCTTTAATGTTGCAAGTGAGTCACACTCAACAAAACCATTCAAAAAAATTTAAACACTATTACAGAATTAATCAAGGTTACACGTCTTCCTACATTTCTTATTGTGTCCCCTAGAAAAACTGTCCGTGGTAAATATTTTATGACTTGTATGATGTTCCCTATGACTGGAATTTGAAGGGGACAATGGCATATGCGGACGATCTGGCATGTTGGAGCGAGAGAGAGGAGGCGATTCGAGAGTATGGTGGAGGTGATTGGTAGGAGTTGGGAGGAAGCTGGGCATGAAGAGAACATACAGAGACAGAGGATATATAACAGTAACGGAGAAATGAGACTGGGGTATTGAGAATGATGGTGGAGAGAGCGAGGAGGTGAAGGCAGGGTAAAAACCGGCCAATTATCTGCGGAGGGTGTTTAACAGAAGGGGGGATGTGGAGAAGAGATTACGCGAAAAGATGGAAAAGTATGGATTAGTTATGAAAGCGGTATAACCCATGAAAGATAGAAACATCGGATTAGAGGTTTAAAAAAGTTATTTTTAACAGCATACTGACTCCCACATCTGCTGTACGGAGCGGAAACATGGACAACAACGAGAGGGGGAGAGTAGAATACAAGCGGCGGAGATTGAGGATATTAAGAACTATGATTGGAAAGAGTAAGAGAAACAGAATAAGAAGAAATGAAGGTATTAGAGAAGATATAGGTGTGAGAAGATGAAAACTGAGATGTATGTGGAGGAGTGAGATGGTGGGGACATTGGAGAGGATGGAGCAGGGAGAGAATGCCCGAAAAGAAAGAGGGAATGGACACCAGAGGGACAGAGCAAGGGAGACCAAAGAAGAGATGGGCGGATCGGTGGAGGGGACTCTCTGGAAGATGTTCAGCTACCAAATATCTGAGAGCGCTGAAGAGAAAGGAATAGTGCGGAGAGGACGTCTGGAGAAAGATGCTTGCGCGGCCTGGTGAAAGGAAGAAGAAAAAAAAAAAATAAATATATATATATATATATATATATATTATATTATTATAATTATAGTATAATATATAATATATATATAATATATAATAATAATATATATATATTTATATATATAATATATAATATAATATTATATATATAATTATAGGAACAACAGCCACTTTAACTAAGAAATCTTCACCAACTACAAAATATGTTTCCTGATAAATATTAAATACACACATATAACTGTTAACCTGCGTGATTAACTATCAATTTTTATTATTACAAAAATTTTAATTAGAGACTTAAGCCATCAAAATTTTTTGATAACTTAAATAAAATATGATATGATTAATTTCTTTTTACGAATTAAAAATAATATTTTTTATATTTCATGGAATATATATCTTTTTATGTACATATATATATTATACCTGTATTCTTTTATACTATATATATATATATATATATATATATATATATATATATATATATATATATATATATATATATAATATATTGTGGTGTCTGGTGGAAGGGGGCTGCGACCACCACCGGGAGTCCAAAGCAGCCCCCCGGGACGAAACGCCAATTCATCGTGACAACGCTCACTCTCTTCAACATCATCTAGTCTTAAGCTAATGAAGGTGGTTCTTCAACTGCGACCATAACCCCTTCATATTGGTGATCCCGGAGTGACCGAGAGAGGAATTCCGAACCGAGAGATCCAATGAAACAAGAAGGCTTTAGCTATAGATTCGGCAGTGGCAACAGAGAGAGGGATAGCTTCAGTCCAACGAGTGAACCGATCGATACAGGTGAGGATATATCGCATGCCATGAGAAGGTGGAAGAGGTCCAACAATGTCGATGTGAACTCTTTCAAAACGTTGACCAGGGGGCAAGAAGGTGCCCAAGGGAGCTTTAGTGTGTCTTTGCACCTTAGAGCGTTGACAAGCCATGCAGGCGCGGACCCAATTCGCTACATCGGCGTTAACTTTAGGCCTCACAAAACGAGCTGTTACCAGTTTGCGTGAAGCCTCGACGCCAGGGTGTGAAAGCGAATGCAGATTGCAGAAGACTGCCTTTCGAAGAGAATTTGGAACGAAAGGGCGAGGGTGGCCTGTTGAAGTGTCACACAAGAGTCTCTTCTCTATGCCCGGAAGATTGAGCCACTGCAGCTGTAGAGAAGAGTCCTGCTGAAGATCGATATTGTCTTGCTCCTGGCACGTGGCCATGGCTGCGTAATCAATGTCAGGAATGGGGGAAAGAGCGTTAATTTCAATCCGAGAAAGAGCATCCGCGGTGAAATTATCCACTCCGGAGATGTGACGTATGTCTGTCGTAAACTAGGAAACGAATTATATATATATATATATATATATATATATATATATATATATATATATATTTATATATATATATTTAATGTTTTAGATATATAATATATATATATATATATATATATATATATATATATATATTATATTATATATATTATAGTAATAATATATTATATATTATATATATATATATATATATAAACTACTACATTACTTAGTTACATGAACTTACATCTAATATCATCTACTCATTGAATGATTAGTTCTTAAAAATAGAATAGCATCTGCCAGGTTCTCCATTTTTCCTCTTTAGTCTGATTTTATAATGCGAAGAGCAGAAAAAGCAGTTCCACGCTAACTTGCGTTGGAGGTAGAGCAGTAACAGCAATTTCAGCTTCTTGTACAATGTCTTGATACTCTTCGAAGTTACATAAAATTTTTCAACTTCTTTCAGTGCAGAAAAGAAATTTTATAAAGTTATGGAATATTGTGCACAAGGATTAGGAAGAACCTTGACCTTTTCTTGAACCAATCGACGCTTCGACTAAGCTCCTCAATATCTAGAAGCTTTTCATACTTAATCTTCTGAACTTTCGTGAAGAGATGGACTTTTGTGAAGGTAGTAATGGGGATAGTTGTAGTTTCTTCACTTACAATATGTTTAGATGTATCCTATTCTTCTTGAACTTCCTGCAACCCTTTTATACAAATGGCCACATTGCAAAGTGCAAGATTTAGCTTTTTGTTGTTGTTCTTCAGTTAGCTTACCCTGTAGATTGGATCAATATAAAGAACAGCTAGTATAATATCATTGTCAATGAGAGAAAATTCTCTTCGTACCATGGAGTTTTTTTATTTCTTCAGTATCTTAAATATAGATGATATAAGGTTGAAGTTGAATTTATTAGAGTATAATCCAAATTGAAAAATAAGGTGCAAGGTTAAAAATACTTCGAAGTTTGCAATTGCATTTTGTGCTGTGGAAGTCGATAGTCAGTAAACTTGCATGAAGTGATTGAAGTCATTCAGAGAGTCACAATTTATAACTTTGTCAGTTAAAATTTTCCGACTCCAACTCTATCTTGAAAGTTATCGACTCCGACTCCGACTCCGACCTCTTGAAAATTACCGACTCCGACTCCGACTCCGAACTCCACCCTCTTCAAAATTACCGACTCCGCCTCCGACTCCGACTCACCCTCTTGCAAACTAACCGGACTCCGACTCCGACTCGAACTCCGACTCCGACTCCGACTCGCGCAACGCCTTGTATTAGTACACACTTCAACAACAGCAGTTTGCCGCCTCCTTCACTACAACGAAAAAACGAAGTTAGTCCATTTTACATTCAAACTTGAACGTTCAACGATCGGCCAAGTTGACAGCCTGCTGGTCTGCAGGTGGTTGCCAGACTGGTGGAATTTTTATGGGAATGTTGTGATCTGGCAGCAATACAAAGATGGGTTTATTACCTAGAGAAATTATAAAGTGAAATATTGATTTTTGACCCCAAATACCAGCAATGGTCAAAATTCAAAACCTACTTTTTTTCTCGTTTTGAAAATGAAAAATTGCGAAAATTGTTTTTGGGGTCAGGCTATCAGGATTAAATTTTCAGGGCATATGTAGTCGGGGGAGATACTATAAAAACTATTATATACTTCTACATATATATCTCTTCTATTTTTGTTTTATTTTACAATATAAAAACTATTAGCTATATACAGTATCTTTTATTTATTATTAAGCAGAATTTATATTTTTGTCTACATGTGATATTCATTTTCACTAAATTTCACTAAAAAATCACAATGTCTTACGTCAACTGCGGACTCACTTCAAATTCAATCGCGGTCCTATTTAGTCGTGCTTGTGAAATCAAAATTTAAGTCAAAAATGTAAAGAGTTAGTAGGTAAATTGTAATTTTCCCTTTCTCAACCTTTTATCAACCTACCCTCTAATTCTCTGTTACCTCTTACTCACCTTCACAAATTTTAACCTAATGAAGTTAGTTAGTATAATTTAATAAAGCCACAAAGCATGAAGTTATCTTAAAAAGCTATCAGATACTTCCTCAAGGACAAAAAAGTCTTGAATAACAACAAACTCAAGCAAGACTTATGTAGTTACACAATTGTATTATACATATTTATTTTTTATTTTTAATAATACACATTTTTTTTTTTTTTTTTTTTTTTTTTAGTATACAAAAAAATTATCTAAGTAAGTAGAAATATAGATATATATATATTATATATATTATATATATATATATATATATATATTTATATATATATATATATATATATAATATATATATACTATATATATATATAGTATATATATATTTAATTATTATATATATATATATATACTATATATAATATATATATATATAATATTATATATATATTATATATATAATATCATATATATATTATATATATATATATATATATATTATATATATATATATATATATATATATATATATATATATATATATATATATATATATATATATATATATATATATATATTATTAATAATATATATTTCTTAACATATATATTTATATATATATCTATATATATATATATATATATATATATATATATTATACGGTAATATATATATATATATATATATTTATTATATTATTAATATATATATTATATATTATAATATATATATATATATATATATATATATATATATATTAATATATATTTTTGTTTATTTGTTTCTTTGTTAATAATTAGTGAGTTATTTATCTATTTGTTCGTTGTTAAAAGATATGCCGTAATTTATAAATAATACCAAACTCAACAAAATTGAACATATACTTCTTGGAAATAATATTTAAAATAAAACTGATTAACACTAATAAAGAAATATAAAAGTGTCTTACCTTATAAATAATTACGGCAACTTTAATATGCTTAGGACCTACCAATTTATTACCCAAAACAGTTCCTGGCCAGGCTCTACCTCGAAATAATAAATTATAATTACAGAGATCCTTTGCATTGAATCATAAGATAGGAGCAATTAATGATGGTAGTTTCAAAAATTAATTTGACTTTCAGAACGATATTGCACTGTTCTATATTTTTAACTTAAGGAATTTCAATTAGAGAAAAGTATTACATAAATATTTCCCAACATAAACTAGGTTGGGATTATAGTCTAATTTAAGTAGAACTTGCACTGTTATATGCTTAACAATTTAAAAGTTGCATATAAACAAAAACAACTTTTTCCGAACGATGGTCACAAGTACTAACTTTTTTTTATTATAATATTATGATCAAGGAGGCTGCGCGACACACATGCGCCTTGCTCAATTGGTTAAATATTACAGGGAAACAATTGAATAACGTTTCTACTAAAATTTAAGTATAATTATTTTAAAAATAATAAAGTTAATAAATAAATTAATATTTTAACAATAAATATGAAAGTTTTTAATTATAATTTTAACAATCTCCCCAGAGAGAGATTGTAGCCTTGGGCTACAATGACTATTTTAATGAGTCTAGTTTGGACTTAATGAGCTTGTCACACTTTAGGGCTGCTTGACGTTTAGGTCTACCAACTACTGCCTCCGAGTCATCAGCTGCTTTATCATCATTATTTGATTTATCTTTATCATTAGAGACTTTATCTATTATTAAGGACAATTCTAATGGATACAAATTACTTATTGAATGGTATAATATTTGTCCATTACTTTGTTTAACTTTAACAGTTCTTATTTTGTTGTCATAACCAATTACAACTTCCATAACTCTACCCATCATCCAGAAGGGACGAGGCTTTAAGATGGATTTTATTAGCACTATATCGTTTACTTTGATTTTATTTTCCCAAGAGATTTGATATATATCAGTCATAGCTTCCCT
>JABUQX010029415.1:55000-60185 GCA_015478945.1 Trachelipus rathkii | reverse complement strand
TAATATATATCTAATATATATATATAATCTATTATATTTCATATTTATAATTTAAATTATATATTATATAAATTTTTTTTAATATTTTAAGATTAAATAATTGTGCATATATCCCACCAATATTAGATATCCCCTATGGGAATATGTTTATATAATATATTAATATATGCATTTATTTATATAGTCTATATTATTTATTACCTGCATCACTAATATAATATATATATATGAATTATATTATTTTATAATATATATATTAAAATATACGTATTTAAAATATAATTTATAATAATATATAATTTAATAATATTAATTTATATATATATATATATAAGTATTATCTTATATATATCTATATATATTATAATTAAATATATAATTTAATATATAAATAAATGTATATCCATATATATATCATATATATATATATATATATAATATTTATATATATTATAATAATACTGCACTCATATATATCTCACATATGAGTCAATCTTAATATATAATGGATAATTTAATCTGGTGAATAAAGAATAAAAACTCATATATCAAGTACTTCACATATCTATACATACAGCCCAGATTTATAGCTCCGTGAGATTTCTACCTATGCTTCCCTCATAAGTTTTGAAAATGAAGCTGTAGGGTCATCATTTTGGTGCGATGGATAAAAACATATAAAAATAACTGTAAACACATGAACTTAAACACACTTCAATGGAAAATGACTTCCGGTACTGCTATGAGCAATGGAAGAACACTTGTGGATACCGCACCATACACGTGACTGTAGCTACAGTCGTCTCTGTGTGCTACAGGGGTCTTTACTCTTATTGCCGTATTGTAAGGAGATACCTTGCAATGTTAATTAGTACATAAATACTCAGTGATAAGTCCAATACATAATTAAATGCGACATCAACAGTACATCCCTCTGTTATGGTGGAGCAAAATGTATTATCTAAGCTATCTCCAGGGTACCAGTAACAGTGGCGAATCTCTGTACTGATACCGTTCTAATTGGTAACGTCACTAAATATTGCGTTACTCTATGCGAACCATCAACCTATTATATGTGAGTAGACGTACTGATAGTAACAGTATAATTAATTAGAGTACTTCTTACGAATACATAACCCTGTCAACTACTCAGTGTTTACACGGTATAACGTTGCTCATATTCTACGTATAGTTATTATAATACGTAATAACTAATACATATTTGATGTATACTTTGTGTGTATATAAATTATAATATTATATATACTTAAATATAAATATATAATTATATATTATATATATATATTTATATTAATATATATATATATATATATATATATTAATAATATTATAATATATTATATATTAATATATATATAATATAAATATGTATATATATAAATATTAATATATATATAATATATATATTATATATATTATATTATATTAATATATTATATATATTACTATTATTATAATATACTATAATTTGATAATCAATTGACAACATATATTGAAATTATCTCAAATATATTAAAAATAAATAAATAAATTTCAAGATTATGATTTTTAATACACGCCTTCATTTATCTTATTCTGCTTACAATCAATAGATTTAAGTATAAGTTAATATATTAAAAATATTATAAATAAGAAAAGTCATGAGATTTCGTTCTCATAAATGTCTTTCACCGCATCCGTTTGGTGCAAGATATGGCATCTTCATGGAACTTAATGTGATTTAAGATCTGAAAGAAGGATTCGTAATATATTACTCACTTTCTATTATATTGTGTGAGCAAATATGAGTTAATTGTAGTTAAATAAATGGGATATAATATTATTATTAATTACTTTAAATAATATATATATAATATTCCCACGCAAACGTAATTATGCAGAATATTTAATATCATTGTATATATATAATTAATTAATTAATATATATATTATTATAATAATAATATTAATATATATTATCATTATATATATATATTAAATTATTTAATATATATATTATAATATATATATCATTTAATTAAAATATATATATATTATATATATATCTATATTATTATAAATTATATATTAATAATTAATATATTAATATTATATATATATATTAATAAAAAATATATATTCATATATATATATTATATACTAATATAAATTATTATATAATATATATACGGTATAAATAATATATATAAAATAATATATATATATATATATAATATTAATATATTAATATATATTATATATATATATATATATATAATCATATATATATACTATATATATATATATATATTAATATCATATATATATATAATATATATATACTTATAGTATATAATTAATATATATATAAATATATATAATTTAATAATAAATATATATATATATATATATATATATCAAATATATTAAAATATATAATATATTAATTATATATAATATTAAATTAATTATAGTTATTAATATTACTTATTATTTTATTTATATTATGATTTATTTTTGTTAAAATCTATACCAAAATATGTCATTTTTTGGAGGCTTATTAGGCTACCCAGGTTCAAAATAACTAGATTTTACTTATTTATTTTTTACTCACCTATAAGTGCAGTGTGAGTTTATAAAACTAATATGAAGTATATTAAAAAATTTGTTCTAAATGAAAAAAGTTCCTACCATCTTTTAATATCATATAACTATTGATATATACCTATATATATATATATCAATTAACTTCCTTTTAAAGTTTATAAACTATATAAAATAATATTTTATATAATATTTATTTCGGATATCATATATACCGTAGTTGGACTATATAACTTGTGACCACATAATATATTATATATATATATTATATAATATAATATAAATACTTGGGCATACATATAGTACAAAAATAAATTTATACAATATATTCTCATCTGGCAATTTTCGATAATGGATACTACATTCTATAATATATATACCATTAAGTGATTACACTTTAATCAGTTTTAAATATAGATCTATTAGAGGAGCAATCTATAAATTTCAAACCGGTATAATAACTATGCAAATTCATAGAAGATAGTAGTCAGCATAACTTATAGTTGAACAAATTTCAAATGTGAATATGCATAAAATATTCACTAAATATTACTATTTCTAGATAGACTTATTTATGATACAAGGGGATATAATAGCGTGATGCATCTTAGGTGTTCTTTTTTTAGAGTGTGTAGTCGAGATGATACTCATATATAGGAGCTGAGCTTACTAAATTAGATAAAGAATACGTTGTGTATTACGGGAAAATAATTATTGACATGCCAGAATTCATTAAGTTGGTTCGTATTTCTAAAGACAATTTCTTACGAAATCGATGGTCACGCATTAAAGTGGTATATAATTCACACAGTGAGAAATATAATGTTGAATAATCAGTGTAAAATAGAACGGTGAAAAGGCTCTTCATTTAAGTAACTCAATAGAATATTTAACTACAATATGAATGGGGATTGGCTTGAGTCCTGTGGACAAGAAAAAAATTTAGATGTGAGTAATAAGCGAATGTTAAGGGAGAAACAGTCAATACTCTAGAAATCGACGTGATCAGGTAGTAAGTAGTGAGAAAGAGTACATGGAATATGTAAATGTAATTAAGATCCGTTGAGGCTATTATTAGATTATTCGCCAATTATTGACGTCTTACAATATACGTGAGAGACAAGTTAATAGCACACTAGTGGAATAGGTGAGGAATGACAGTTTGATAATGTGGAGAGTCGATTTGTGTAAGGTAGATAGTGGAGGGTGATATGGCGAGGAGAGCAAGCAGGGATTGTAGAGGGGCTCTCGGTAAATGTTGATGGAAAGGTAGACATAGGTGTATTAAGAATGATAAGAGTAGTGTAAGAGATTATGTGTCTGTGAACAATGGATTAGGAGTGTCTCAGTGGAGCTATATGTGTGTGAGTGTATAGATAGTTCGATGGAAGAGGGATGCACGAGCTGGAGAGTGTTGAGTTTGTGGACATTATTGGTTTTTCCTTATACGTGAAGATGAATGGGTAGTGTAGGTAGATTTTACTCTCATTGTTCATGTGTGTGCTATTGAACTCAGCTCGTATGGGTGCTCATTTCGATAGTTGATGATGTTGTGCCGAAGTTTGTGTGGTGTACAGTCGAATTGTTACTGGGTCTACGATTGGAAATAGAGAATATTGGTATTAAGTAATAAGAATATAAGAAGAGAGAATAGGACAGTGTCAAGGATGATTTATATATACGATATGTATAGGAGAATATTTTGATATAAGTAAAATTGAACATCGTGTATATTGAATTCGTATAGTAGCAGACAGAAGAAGAGCTCATTCGATGTGGTAGAAGCGTAAATCGTTCTTTAGTATTTTGGATACAGGGAAAGCTATAAAACAGTTTTGCGTTCTTCTCATCAAAACTTTTCTGAAATTAAGAATATTTTGTCCACCTTAGGGGTGGTGAAAATTGGGCTTAGCCGAAGCAAATATTGGACCCTGCCCTTTTAATTGAAGTAATCATTAAAAATTTGACGTTGTGGAGTTGGATGCATTGAAACAGCTGGGAAGGAAGAATGAAAAGAACAAGAGAAATAGGTTGGGAAAGAGACTGCAAGATGAAAAACTCTAGGAGAGATTACTGATATGAAATAATTGAAAGCGATATTTAATGTTCATTTAGAAACGTATGATAGAACGAAATTTTACCAAACTGAATAAAATAGAGTGGTAATAAGAATTTATTTGAGAGTACAACAATATTTGAGAAATGTTGTAGATCAAAGAATAAAAAATTGTCACAGGAATTAATATATTTGTTGTTTGAGAAAACGTATGAGAGAGGATATTGAAAGTGATCATATGGTCCGTAGGTGCTAATGTTTCTTACAGTCTCCTAATTGAGTAGGGGTGAGTTTGAATGCATTCCACGCGTGATAAATAATTCTGTGAAGGAAGAAAAATTAATGTATATATTATCTATTTATAAATGTTTATTTAATACTCTATTATTTAGGGATTACAAATTAATACTTGACATCTACCTTCTAGGTTATATATTTGGTCTACGAATAATGGTAATAAAAAGTAATAGGAGTACACGAGACGAACACGAATGATGTCAAGGAAAAGAGATTAAAAGTGAAATA